>VUQS01031756.1:9289-30571 GCA_015108495.1 Heterochromis multidens | reverse complement strand
AAGAGAACCAGAGATTAATAATAGCTCATTAAATGCAGAGAGGTGTAAAAACACAAGGTGAGTGAACAGAGGTGAGAGAAAGAGAAACGCTCAGTGTATCATGGGAAACCCCCAGCAGTCTAAGCCTATTGCAGCGTAACTAAGGGAGGATTCAGGGTCACCTGATCCAGCCCTAACTATAAGCTTTGTCAAAAAGGAAAGTTTTAAGCCTAATCTTAAAAGTAGAGAGGGTGTCTGTCTCCCGAATCCAAACTGGGAGCTGGTTCCACAGAAGAGGGGCCTGAAAGCTGAAGGCTCTGCCTCCCATTCTACTTTTAAATATCCTAGGAACCACAAGTAAGCCAGCAGTCTGAGAGCAGAATGCTCTATTGGGGTGATATGGTACTATGAGGTCTTTAAGATAAGATGGGGCCTGATTATTCAAGACCTTGTATGTAAGGAGAAGGATTTTAAATTCAACTGGATAAGCAGAAGAAAATGGATGGATGTCATCAGTATTAATTCTTACACTAAAGCTAATATTATTCGAGTAACCATGCTGCAGTCAACCTTGTTCTCTATGTTTTATTTTATTCATGTTTTATTCATTCCTCCTTCCCCCCCCAACCTCCTCTTCATCTGTGGTAACCTCCATCTGAACAGTAACATTCCCTTCCCATATGCACACATACTCATACACCTCTGTCTCCTTCTCAGCTGTGGGCTTCTTAACTCAAACAGGTAGACTCAGACACTAAATCCTGGCCAAGTCCAGACAAGCTGCTACTCCTGCGAAAAAACGCCTGGAATGTAGGATACACCTTTCACCTCATAGTTGGACACACACACACACACAAACACTCAAGAAAAGTATGTGGTGGCTCGTGGCCCCTGACTTTCCAGTCTTGCTCTTGCCTGCTTGTGGCAGCTTGTACGGTAGCCCTTGCACGATTTCAGCTGTCATCTTGGCTGAGATTCCAACAGGCAAGAGTCATGTAGGGGAAGGTAAAGATAAGAGAAAAGCTCATATACAACCATTATTTAGATCTCAATCTGTTTTCTGTGCAGCGTTAATGATTCGTGGATGGGTTTTGAGACAACAGACACTTGGGTGCATTTAGGTAAAAGCCTCTCTTGTAATGTAACAGCCTTTACAGTAATTTGCACCTCTGTGGTATTGTTTAATCTATTTGTAGCCAGTTTTCTTCTCTAATCATGACCATTTTAAAATATATTAATAAAGTTGAAAAGAGATAAGTAATACAACCAAATAGAACATTTTTATTTCCCTCTCTTTTGTCCCTCTGTTGATCTCTCATTCTGTCTGCGTGTTGTTAGAAGAAAGGGACCCCACCTGTATTTATCTAGCAGTCCCATTTACACACACACACGTACACAGAAAGAGCTTAGCCAAGGCCCAGGTGCTCTGTAAAACAAATTGGACAAGGGAGGATGGTAATCATCAGCAGGGCACGCAAATGCATGCATCCTCAGACACACAAACAAGAACACACACACAGTGCTGACGGTTTAACTGAATCTGAAACGTAATTTTTGGATTTCCATATATAGGCAGCTGAAAGCATTCATAAGCAAAAGGCTCATATTTTGTCATGCAAACACTTCCATCAAACCAGTTTGGAAACGGCATCCCAGACATTTCTCAAACTTTCTCAGCAAAATCCAGCAGAGGGGAGCACCTTTCGCTTTTCTGCACTAACTTGTGCAGCAGATTGGAAGAGGACAAAATGTATTTTGTTTCCCTCTGAAATGTAAAGGAGAAAACAAAGGCAGCAGAAAAATTATACATCTTATTCACTTGACTTAAATACTTATACAACAAATTCTCAGTAATTACAAATAGATATACTGGTCCTGCTTTTAAACTGAAACTAACATGAGTTGCATACTTAAAGCATCAATAATGCTGATTACACAGAGTCACAGGTCTGCTGGGATTTTGTCTGTATATAGTTTGTGTAGATCAGTGACACTCAGCACAGAGTGAGTCGATTAATGCGCTAAAAAAATAAATAAGAAAAAGCAAAGTTCTGCAGATGCTTATATTCATTTTTGGACTCACTTTAAGGTTTACAGTGCTGAACTTCAGTGACAGTTTTTTACAGGTAAAGATGTAATTTTAAATAACACTACACTCTTAATCCTGTAACTAAAAATAACTGCACTAATCGTGTAACATTGTGAATTAAAGTACATCAGCTTTTTTTGCTGTAAAGGAAATTACGATAAAGTTACTGTAAATACTTTTTACAGCAACCCATATACGTCTTTGGACTTCATTAACGCTGTAAGATCTAAGGAAGAAAAAAAAGGAAATTTTTTTTTTCAAATTATATTTTTTACCCCCTGACTCTTAGGCTTGGGAGAAAGCCAGAAATGACATATTCTGACAGTATAGGGTTAGATTACTTCATGGGGTTAAGTACTTTCAAGAAATACATGTTAAAACTCATTTTCAGGAGGATCACAAGCTTTAAAATTTTTTATTTTTTTTTAAAGGATGTAAATCTCTGGTTTACTCTAACAATACACCGTGTGACATGATTTCTGTAACATCTTAATCTGAGAACTAACTATTAAACTATTTTTTTAATTTCAAGGATAAAATATGTCGAAATTGTACTTAAATTATTCATTTCCACCACTGCAAACCCATCCATCAATTGATTTCCTGCCACTTATCCAATTCAGGTTTCTCTGTGACCAAACAAGTATTAGTTACTTTATGTTTTATATGATGTGTCTGTGCTCAGTTAAGATTTCTTAAAAAATAAAGCTTCCCCTTCGTTTATAGCCCAAAAATTAGGATTTATACTCAGCAGTCACAGATTGTTGCGCCCCACCTGATCACTGCCCCAGTCGTTGTATGACAGACACACACACACACACTGTTTGCTCTGGCAGGGTAATCCCGAACATTGGGATCTCCTCGTACAATAGCTTCATTAAGGGGACAATGGCATTGTGTCAGCTAATGACAGGGCTCCTCCCTGCCTTCGCTCTGCTTTGAGATTACCTGAAACACAGACAGACGAGTCACTATTGAAATCTGAGGGGCCAGAAGTTAAACCAGCCGATGGGAATGAAAGCAAGCCTGAGGCAGAGTGTGTCCAGTGAGTGGCCAGTTTGAGGCTGTGCAGCCATGCCTCAAATCCTTCTATTTCAAAAGTGATAAACGTTTACAGAATCAAATCAGATCTAAAGGCTCGCAATCCCTCCCCACAAATCTAAACGGTTTCCTGTGTTTCCCTGTTTTCTGTGTCATTGCGGCGTCTTCAGTACCGTCCTTTGCTTTGCTTGCAGGTGAGGTGGGCCTCTACCTGCCCCCAGCAGCCAATCGGAACTCCTCTCCCCTCGACAGCAGCCAATCAGCGGGCAGACTCGCCCTCAGCCTCAATTCTTCCACTGTGAAAGAATTCGCAGCCAAAGTTGACCCGCTGCCATTAAAGCGAGCCAAGGCAAATATCATAATGCACTGCAGTATGACATGCTGATGTTTGTCACCGTAATCTACGTGTAAACTGAGCGAGAGAGACGCAGAGCGATTGGCTGCTCGGGGACAAAAAGCGGCTTTACCTGCCCAGGTGGAAGGAGCGGAGGAGAGAGAGTCAAACACAAACACAGAGAGAGGGAGAGAGAGAGAGAGAGAGGGGCAGGGAGAAAAGAAGCGGGGCGAGAAAAGTCGACTTACCTGTAGCCCAACTTCTGGCAACTCACTCTCACTCTATTACCTGCTCCGACTTGAAAGTCCAGTTTCACAAGGAAGAATCGTAGAGGAAGCAAAATATGTCACAGGAGACAGACAAGTAAGTGATCGAGCCAGAGGAGAGGATCTTTGCTGATTTCTACATGCAGGGGGGAAAGTTGTTGAAGTGTTTTCTTTAGAGTCTATTATTAAAACGAAGCTGCTTTAAACCTGGGATTACCTTTGTGTAGGACACACACACTCACACACACATACACATTAAAGAGAGGCTCGCGTACCGGTTTTGCTCCGTTTGGATGATTTATGACAGATATCAAACTTTTACAGGCCTGAAGGAAAATCTGACAAGCTTGGCGCCGTGGATTTCATTAGAGCTGAATTCGCCATTTTTGACTGATGGGAAAGCCTTCAAAGTGCAAGGACTGGCTTTTGTAAACACTTTGAATAAAATAGACTTTTTAAAGCCCTGCTTTTGGATATCATTACATTTTTTTTTTTCTATTTCAGACCTAGAGAGCGTGTTGGATCTGCTTTTGAATGGGAACAGTTTGTAAAGCCTACTGGCCTCCTCTGTTGTTTTGTAACACTAGAAACTCCTTTATTTATGGACCATTATTAAGAAATCAACCTCTGGACTGCAGTGTTAAATACTAATAGAGTAGGAAGGATTGTGCTCTTGAAAATGCATTGAAATTAAATCATTATTTTAATAATAATAATAATAATAATAATAATAATAATACATTGTGCCTTGTTACAGGTGTTACAGGTGGTCTGCTGTGTTTTACTTTGTCCAAATCCCAAATAATTTAAATAGTAAAGTTTTTATATTTTCTAATATAGTTATAGTTAGTTAACCTTATGTCTTAATTATTATTATCTTAGTTATTTCAGTCATTATCATTACTATTAGAAGTAAATGGGATGAATATGGTTGTCAAGTGTGGCTGCCTGTAGTTGATTTCTCAGCCGCCCTGCAGAGCAGGGAACAGCAGGTGTCTGCCTCTATTTTGAAACACAGTGTTAACATTTAGTCAGACCCACCAGAGTAAAGCTGCTAAAATCATAAACATCGCTCTGAAATCTGCTTTTCCTGCGGCCCTTTTCGCACCTGATTCCAAATAGCAGCTCATTTTTTAGATAAATGCAAGATCTATCCAAAAACAGGAGCATTATTTATTTTGCAGCCAGGTACAGAAAGCACGCCACCTCGCTATTGTATGTGATAAAACATGAGGAAGACACGGTGGAACCGCTCCCTCCTGCCGGATGTTGCCTTTTTTTCTGCAGTTATGCCTTTTTCTGTAAAGGTTTGCATCACTGGTCGGAGAAGGGACAAATGTCAGATAGAGAAAACAGCAGGAAAATAAACAGATCGTTCATAATGCCAACCTTTTTCATACACTACACAGAGGTGCATGAAAAAAGAATCCAGATTAATATTTCCTGTATAAATGTCAAGTTTGTGCCACAAATTTAAAAGCAAAATGAAAAATGATCACTGTTGACAGAAATATTTCATTGTGGAACAATTTCTAAATGCAAGTTGCCACATTAGGAGCCTCTCCTATGATTGGCTTAGCTCAAAGAGATGTTGTGGCAACACTGTGTGTATTTAACTGGTCTCTGATCTCAACTTAAGTGAGCCTAAAGAGCAAAGAGGAAAACACAGACAGAAAAACAGACAGGCGTGAAAACTTCTCTAGCTAATCAGTTAATCTTTTAATTTTTCATCAGTCACCATTCATCCTGGAAAATAACAACAGAATTGTCACCTTTTTGATCACCTGCTGATTTGTTTTGTTTCTGTGCTTCTCAGTAAACGTCTGGTGGTGGTGGTCCCCAACGAGAGCTCGTTCCCCGCAGTGAGGCGGGCGTACACCAGCGAGGATGAGGCATGGCGGTCATATCTGGAGAACCCACTGACAGCTGCCACCAAGGCGATGATGAGCATCAACGGAGACGAGGACAGTGCCAACGCCCTGGGTCTGCTCTACGACTACTACAAGGTGCAGAAAAATCTTAAACTGCACCTGTTGCTCTCTATCTATACTGTTAGAACAGTAGATGCTCACAATAGACATGGCCAAAGTTTCAAATAATGAAGTCAGTGTTATGTGAAAGTAATCCTTTTAAGCCAAAAGCTCTAAACACTCTTTGATTTTTATTTCGCTGAGAGCAGATATCCCTAATATGATCATTTCATGCACTTCATGCACACAATCAGAAGAAAGCTGGCTGAAAGAAGATTAGCTAAAAAGATAAATAATGATCCTTTTGAACTGTGAGTCATGGAAAGGTACCGGAATAAAGTTAGAAGAAAGAAATGAGCATAATAGGTCAACTTTAAAAGATAAATACAAAACCTAAATGGCAGTGTCATAGAGGATATTCAATTAAACAACAGAAAGCTGAAGTTGATATTTAGACTGTGTAGTTTTCAGTGACTCACATTTTACTGTTTCCTTTTTTTATTTAAAGAAGATAAACTGAAATATGTGGAAATTATTACATCTTTTTAATTTAAAATGTAATAGCATATTAATTAAGGTATTTTGGACACTTTCTTTGGCAGTTGACTCTAGAAAAAGCCACATTAATATTCTCACAGGATTAAATTTGACAAATAAATGAATTCAGACCACACTAACAATTGTTTCACTCAATTTTTGACTGCACCAACTCAAAAATTACACAGCACAGAGGCCTGGACTAAACGGGCGACATGTTGCAGGTGGCGCACGATGGATAGCAAAACACTTGTCTCATATATGTTCTCACTTTATAAAACCTTGTCAAATGTAAGCTGTAAGCTATAGTTCCCTTTTAGGTTTGACTGAGATTGACATGTCCTCCTTTTCCCTGCAGGTGCCCAAAGAAAAGAGACTTTTGCAAGTTTCCAAAGCCACCGAAATCACAGAGGAACAGGAGAAGAGGTCAGTGAACACAGGTCTCAGTCAGGGCTGCACACGTATGGACAGGAAGACCATAAAAATATGCCAAACATGTCGCCAGCAGACGTTTCCCGCAGCACGTGGAATGAAACCACATAGCTCAGTTAAATAAAAGTATAAAGTTAAAAAGGTTGCAAATGAAAACAGCTTAATATGGAAAGCCATTTCTGCAAAAATCGTTTTCCATTACATAGTAGCAAATCATCTAATCTAAGGTCGCAGTGATATGAGATGAGCACCATGAGTATGAATGTGTGAAAATATCACAGATCACTGAGTCTTGTTTCACTTGAAGCACTGATACTGAAAGAAAGAAGCCAAGCCTGGCCAGAAGCCAATGAAAAGCTCTCGATCCCTGAAGAAAAAAAATAAAATACAAAAGATTTTATGATATAATACGCTCCTGCTTTGGGAACAAACTGCTGTTGTCTACTTACTGATCTGTGAAAGGGGAAATATCACCTCATTTCCATTTAGACAACATACTGCGTGACTGTTTAGAGCAACTGTGCCTGAAAGCATCATTACATTTATTTTATTTTTGTTCAGTTCTTCGATGCTGACATGCTTATTAGTGCTAATCTTTAAATGAACGCAGGTTTTCAGACATGCCAGAAAGAGAATTACAGGAACCATGTGGAGTTTTCTTCTTCTAAATAAACTTGTATGTCATATTTTAGTGGTGGTTGCATTTTTCCCTCATAAAAAAATGCAAGGACATTTTTTTAAAGTCTTCTTTCCTGCCTTTGCTGGTATGCTGCTGAATTTTTTATTTATTTTTTTGGTACTTGTGATCAGAAGTGATGGGCCAAATAAACACCACTAAAGTCACTATATACAAAAAACAATAATGAAGCAAGTCTGTCAGTCACTGTCTGATGTGCGCTCGACTACCAAAAACACTAATATGGTTTTTCGGCCTGGAGACTGGTTGCTAGGTGAGATCTGTCACAAAGGACGTGCTACAACAAAAGCCTCCTTGTGATTCCTTTGTTCACTTGTAGTTTGCATGGAAGACTTGTCTACAAACATTTGCTAACTAAAAAGTGAACAGTCTCCATTTCTGGTCACTAACGCTCAGCGAGTAGTTGGTGAGTGTTTGAAGACAAGTTGGCATCTTCCACATTAGTGACCCAAGCAATGGCAAGGAGGTTTTCGGTGCAGCACCGTATACCAGCCAGCAACCTCCAGCAACCTTTGCCAACCAGTCAGGGAATGCACATTTTTCCCTAGCAACTGGTGGTTATCTCCAGGCCTGTTTGACTGGAGCCTAAGGTGATCTACTTGCAGTGGAGATAAAATGACAGGAAAAATTTAAATCTGTTGGCATGACACACAAAATCTCCTTAAAAGTGGCATGCTTCGACCGGTGGTGTGGACAGCTGGGGAGAAGCATCCTGTTCCATTGCCAGGTCATTGCTTATGTATTCATATAACAATACAGCAAAAAAATATAACAAAATCTACATTAAACATTGTCAGAGGACAGCATATGGTTTTGAGATTGCAGTTCATCGACTGTTATCCCTTCTATGCTCTCCACACAGACTTTTTACCTGCATGCAACCAAAACCTGACTGGTCAGAAACCAGAAAGCTTCCTGTGCCAAAGCTATTGCCCCCTACCAACAGATTTTGCATGTTCATATGCAGATATACTGAATATATGTTTTACCTGCTTTATTCCATGTGTTGCTTTAACGTATAGCCTGGATCTGTGCTTAAAAACCCAAAACCCACAGTGCTGCTAGAGATCACAAAACACTCGACAGGGAACCTTTATGTTTTTCAGAAAAGACGATGGTTTATTTAGTTGCTCATTGCAGACTTTCCTGCTTTTCTTTTACTAAAATGAACATCGGTTTTAGGGTTAGTCATAGTTACTTGTAAGTTGCAGGGTTTTTTAAATTAGTTTTTGTTGAGGTTGTAAAGAGAGCAGCAAATATTTACCTCCAGAAGTAGTTCACCAAACAATTTCACTACCTAATAGTTCACAGTGCTGCAGTCGGTGGTTTTCACAATGAAATACATCCTAAATCCTATTTAATCTATGTTTTTATTCAGGCCTATGTTGCTAAACAACCCCAGCAGCCAAAATGAGGTGGAGACAGTGGACAACCGCGTTCAGGTCCTCAAGTCTGTCCCAGTCAACCTGTCCCTGAACACCGAGCACCAGGAGACCAAACGAGAGCAGTTCAGCAGCTCGACGGGGTCGGGGTCAGGGGCAGGTGACGGAGGTTCTCCAGCTGTGGCCGTGGTGAAGGCCGAGGTGTACGCGCCTGTCTTCATGGCGGCAGGGGGGCCTCACTACAGGGTGGAAGGAGAAGACTCGGCACGGGTGATCTACGAACAGAGTCCGTATGAGATGACCACCGTCAGTCACAACTCATACGCAAAAGACAACGAGCAGAGTCCACCTGACAGTCCGTATGAAGAGGAACGAGATGGGGTGAGAATGCAGATACAGATACTGATGAAGATAAACATAGAAAGAGCTTCATTTTAAGGGAACACTGACCAGAAATGTACATTGTTGGTGTTAAACTTGTGGTGCACTGCAGTTTGTTGCTGTTGATGAAAGTAAAATTCAAAATCTACAAGCTAGTCAGTGAATAGCAACTCCACAAAGATACTTAGTAGACCAGAATGCAGTGCAATCATAGGATCAGGTCTGCTTCTTTTTGGTCTGTTGTTATTATAACCCTATAAAACACAGCTGCATGAATGATGACATGCCAGAAGGTACACTGGGAAGAGAAATAAAGCAGACACTAAAAAAGGAAATGTAACACTACAGGACTGAAATGTCAGCTGCTGAAGATCCGTAACAGTATATGCTGGGTGGAGACTGATAGATGTGTAAATATGATTCACTCAAAGGTTAAAGACTCACTACATTTGACCATTTAATGTGCTCCTTGTTGCTCTGAGATCTCCTGCTGCTGAGGAATTTTATTTCTTTTCATCTGCAGCATTGTTTAAGCAGTTCCTCTAAATGTTCTTATTAAATAATTTCCTCTTTTTCTGTGTTTTTGCGCATTTTCAACAGAAGTACCACTCGCCTTCCTCTCTAGCCACAGATGACTTCTTATTTCATCAGGAGGGAGTGTAAGTCACTCAAGCCTATATGGTGTAAATATTCACAAGCAGCCCATTTTAAAACCAGAACAGCTTTTCAGTGTAAGACTTTGTGCTCTGAGTTGGTGTTCCCCACATCCCGCTTTGTTATTTCTAATGATGTTGTTCTCGATGCATTTGTGTGTACAGCGACAGCTTCCAGTACACGCTGGACGCCAGTCGCTCGCTGCGTCAGAAGCAGGGCGAGGGTCCGATGACCTACCTGAACAAAGGCCAGTTCTACGCTGTGACGCTCAACGAGCTCAGCGCCAACAAGCGCCTCCGTCACCCCATCAGTAAAGTCCGGGTGAGCGAATCATTTTGATTTCTGGCCCCAGTATTACATTGTGTATTACACTGTAATTTACCTTATTATTAAAGCTAATAGTAAATTAAACTATTAGGAAGTCTTTTTGTAGCTCTTCTCTCTACGTCTGTCTTTAAGCTCACTGTTTTGGCATTATGGCCTTTAGCGTTAGTGTTTCTTTCTTTGTTTATTTTGGCAGCAAGCACCTGTTTGAGCAAAACTGCCAAAAAAAAAAAAAACGAACTCAGGTATTACGAATCAGACACTACCCACAAGACTCTGTGGCGATCAAAAACAGAGCTAAAAAAGAGTGAATATTGCACAGAAACATAACTTCAAATGAATTTAGATGTTGCCACGTACAGCATCTGCTTAATGTGTAAACTGTTTGGTAACAAATTAAAGTGAATCTATTATTCTTTGACTTATTTTATGTCAATTTATGCCACTGTTACAATGGTGGACGCTTGTATTACACATTGTCAAAGTTTCAGACAAGGTCAGCATATGCCTGAGTAATCCCTGGGAGACAAAAGGCTTCAGACTACTCCAAACGCTAACTTTTAGACAGATTTTTCTACTATTTGATCTGTATGGTGTCAATAAGAGCACATATCCCTAATATAGTCATCTCAGGACACAGCTCTGGCTGCTGGATGAGGATGTAGATAAAGGCCTAGTATAAAATAGAGTCCAGGAGTAAAAATACAGAGCTGGAAAATAGCAGAATAGGTCCCTTTAGCTTCATAAATTATAATAATATGTGAATAAATACTGTTTTGTCCACACGTGAAAAAAATTAATGCGGAAAACCAAATTCCAAGCATCAGCACATGTACTTCCATCAGTTACAGCTTCTTTTTTAATGAAGTGTGAAATTATTTTTTTCTTTTTTAATGAAGTATAACCAATTAAAGGGTTATCCCAGGCTTTCTTTTCATAGTTTGGCCATTGTGATGTGTACATATTGGCTGGGATAAACTGGAAACTACAACAGTGCCGAACAGGCCAATAACCACAGGCAACCACTCAGACACAGTTTAATAAAACTAAAAGCTAGTGCTCCTTAAATTTAGGTTAAAAAAGCTCAAAGAGTACAAATAACACTGCCTGAGCACAGCTGTTACAAGAGTGATCGGTCTGAATCCTAAAAACGTTTGACTAAGTTTAGAGATGATCATCTATCTAATCATCTTACCCCTGGTTGTTGTTATATTGCCGCTAGAGCTCTGGAAATAACCTGAGTCCAGTGTTACAAAGTTACAAATAAGAGCCAAGCTGTAACATGAAAATGAAAATCAGATAGGATTGCTGTTGTCTGAGTCATAAGTCGTCTTAACATTTCGTTTTCTGTCATCTCTCTTCTCAGAGTGTGATCATGGTGGTGTTCAGTGAGGATAAGAACCGAGACGAGCAGCTTAAATACTGGAAGTACTGGCACTCTCGGCAGCACACGGCCAAACAGCGAGTCCTGGACATCGGTGAGACTTTCACTGCCTCCTCCATCTTTTCTTCTTGTTCCTTCCCATGTTAAACAGGTGAATGAATGAAAACATATGAACCAAAGGACAAGATGACACATTTGTGCTGGAATGTGCTTAACCAATAAACATAGCATTACTAAACTGAGAGCAAACAAGCCTCCACCCAGCTGTCTGCCTGTGGCCGTTCAGCTGCCCACCATCAGACAAGAGGCAGGGCGGTCCTACACACACACACACACCTGAGTCTCTTAATGTCTACGTATGGCTGAGACTCAAAATTTAAATCCTCTAATCTCTTTGACATTACCTGGGAGTTTGAGCAGAACACAGAATTGTGCAAAAAACCCCACCAATAACCCAAACTAGGGTGAAACTTCCCGTCTCACAGCGTTTCCCACGGGTATACGTGTTCTCATATGAAGCCTTGTAATTGTCACATTTATGACCTTTTGTCTGCCGTCAATTTTCGGTTGATTCATTTGAATTTAAACTGACTTTTTCTACGCCTTGTTGAATGAATGTGTGTGAGAAGCTTCTAGGCGGTTTGCCTTTGACAAGCTTGGGCCTGCTCAGAGAGCAGAGATGGAGAGGTATGTGGGAGACTTCGATGGGAGACGCACACACAGACATACACAGCTTGTTGGGACAGGGAGAGGAATGCTAGCCACACTGTTACCTTAGCTGGTCGTGGTCTGTTGGAAGTAATTCTTTCCCAGTTTAGATCTTCATCTTAATTCTTATATTTATACAAACCGAGACAAGTCCCAATCAGCCTACAGTTCACACACATCTTTATATCTGCTGGAATAGGAAGGAAGGATGCAAAACCCATTCGCATTTTGGACTTTTTTTTATTTTATCCATGAAAATATTGGTCGGTTCACTACTCGGATGGGCAGATCCACTGGACAGATTGAATATTTTCAAAGATAGTTCTGCCAGGACTACATAAGTGAAATTAGGATTGTTATTCCAGCTGCAGTATGGCTCTATTTATCGAGCAGCAGCAAGACACCCTCAAAGAACAGAGCAGAAATCAGTGACAAAAGTTGTGACACTGTTTAATGCTGTGTTCCATTTGAAGTGGGAAATCTCAACTTCCAAGTTGGAATTTTCAACTGGAACATCCCTCAAGTCGGAGGTTGGGTTGCAAAGCAGCTTGCAGAGGCAGCAGCAATTGTATGAAGCCTGAATCAGCTTAGTTAGACAGACAGATGGACAGACAGATAGATAGATAGATAGCATTCACACAGGGGCAACTCGGGGGTTCAGTATCTCTATATAAAAATATAGAGGAAATATCTTTAGTTATAATATTTGTTAGTTTGGTAAAAAACAATTTGCCTGATGGACGTGTTTATTGAGACTCTAGATGTCTTATAAGACTGAGAGTCAACTGCTTTCAAAAAGTTCTGTGTTTTTATTGTAATACCTGTGCTGATTTTCCCAAATCTTGCCTCTGACATATGCCCTCCATACAATAATAACTAAAAAGACTAAAACTAACACTGAAACTAATAAAAAAACAAACATTTTTAAACAATACAAACTAAACTGAAACAAGAAGATCCTCTCTGGAATAACTGAAGCTAAACTGAATTAATTAGAAAATACTAAACTATAATAACTCTGGCTGGGACTGACATCAGCTGACCACGTGGCTATGCTCAGTGTTTTCTCACTTTGGATAAACTCTTTTTGGTGATTCCCTGACTTTACCCCTAGCAAACAGGCGTCTGAGGTTTTGTTAAAGCCTTGTGGAAGATTCATTGCTGACTTTTATTCTTGTTTCCCTTGGATTACTGTGTATTCAGGACAGAGGCAAACTACTGTAGTTGGATGGGACCCCACTTTGTCTAGACTGGCTCCCAGACCATGATAAATATAGAAAAGAATACACAGTGGATGACAAAGAGATAAGAGATGATCATGGGTGTGAGTGAGGGACGAGTGTGTGAACACAATGAGAGCTTTGCAAGGTGTTGCAAAGCTTAAATAAACAAGAGCAAAACTAAAGGAAAAGCAGGCTGATTCAGGTGTTAGTGAGCCAAAATGAGAGTTTTTGTCTTCCAGGATTGCTTTGCCCAGGTGCACCAAATGTAGCTGTTTGCTTTCCTGGCCCCTTCACAGACACATAGGAAAACACAGTTAAGCATGAACTGTCACACTACAAAATGCAAATAAGAGTGTATGGGATATTTTATAATCCAAATACACAAACAGTCTTCAGATAACAGCAACATAAAGACTTGAATTTCAATCATTGTGTCTCTTTGCTGTTGAAATAGCATCTCAGAATGAACATGATTACTTGGAGAGGAAAAGTATTTTACTGCTGGTTTCATATAGTCGTGTGTATCTGTTTGGAGGAAGTGTGGCAGCTTTTTCAGCCTGCATCCCTTTGGTATCTTGTTTGGCATTTGCTAGTGTAATGAGTTTCTGTTTGTAGGTGTGCATATACAATACAAAGATAGTTATCATGCAGAGAGCTGCAAGATATTATCTGCACATAGACACACTCATCTTTCTACAAGTATACATTCGTTGAAGATCATGCTGACAAAGTAGGCCAGTGGGGGAGGACAGGCCACCGTCCCTGCAGCTACGGCTAGCTCAGGCTGGGCGCAGGCTGTAACTCGAAGATCTTCGGTGATCTGGGCTGAATAGCAAGTCGGGGGTGAAGGAATGAGGCAGGATCCGTCGTGCCCCTGGGTAGCGTTTCAGAATGGATCATTTGAATGGGGTTATTTAAAGTGGGCTGTTAGCTGATAGGCATGCTGCTGCTCGCCCTGCAGCTTTGTGCACCTGCTCAGAAAGCAGGAAGTGTTACTACAGCGGCAGTTAGGATGATGGAGGAGATGAGTGGTCACTGACAGACAGGGGGACGTTGAACTGAGCTGTTCACCCTAGATCACATCTGGATCTCATCCTGCAACATGCAGATTTTTATTCCAAATGAAAACATGCAGAAGGTGATTTCTTGGATCATTTCAGTCAAAAGATGAGGATGGCATCGTTTTATTGTTTACTTATTGCCAGCAAATTGCGTTAAATCAATGCTTTCTTTCTTTTCTGCATATCTATGGCATTCCTTCTAAATAATGATATAAACCTTTGGAAATGGGTCACATTAGCACTGCGCTTGCTGGGCTCTTTCACTCACATTTTATGCTCTAGTGTTTACAACCTCAGTCAGTTTGCAGGCCTTTCTCTTTTTCTCTTTCAGCAGTCTGTAAAGATGTGAAGCTTGACAAAATCAACTTTGCATCTCAGAAACAGCCTCTCCACTTTTTATAAACTAAATCCTCAAAATGAAGGGAAGCATGAAATCTCTTTGCTAAAATAGACAGATGTGAATTCACCCTTACAGCAGCGATACGTTACGTTTACGTTTTAACACTCTCATAATGCTATATCTGCACTTTCCACTGGATTTCTTTACACATATGAGTCTTTATGCCAGCACACCACAGCCCTGCAAGTCCATCCTGTTTGTAGCCCCAGGTCAACAATATCAAACTGATGTGCTCATCTGACTGACTTTTAATGTGGTCCTCTGAGCCAAATAGTCTTCTGTGCTTCCTCCTGCTGCCTTTGAAGCCCGAGAGTTTGTTTGCTCTTGCAGATAAGGCTTTATGTTACAAAACTAAAGCGTGCCATTTCATTGCTTATCTTAAACAACAATAGCTACCTGCTTTTATTGACCAGTTTGAGGGGTGGTATCATTGTTTGCAGAAGAACTTATACTTGAAATGAACCGTGTCCCCGTGTGTTCCCCACAGCTGATTACAAGGAGAGCTTCAACACGATCAGCAACATTGAAGAAATCGCCTACAACGCCATCTCCTTCACCTGGGATGTGAACGAAGAGGCCAAGGTACTTAAGTATTACCGTTGTTTTATATGTGTGTGTGTGTGCATGCGTGTGCGTGCGTGCGTGCAGGAAACAAATGGCATTGTAATTTTCCCAGAAACTACTCCACTGTATTTACTCTTGCTGGAGGCGTATTGAAAATGTGAAAAAGCAGTGGGACAGGTTTTTTGAGCTGATTCAGTTGTTGGCAAACAAGTGCACTTTCAAATGTGATGCAAGCACCTGCCTGACCCGTAGGCATCACTAACACTGTCAAGCTCAGTTTGAAATTGATAATTGAATCCTAAAATGTTGCCGAATTGAAAGCTAAAGGCCGTTTTTTTTCACTATGATTGGCGTGGTTTTGACTGTCTGTCATAAAACGCACGGGCAGTGTTGCGTAGTTTTGCTCTGTTTGTCCTCCTTTGTGGCCACTCCTTAAATGAAGCCCCGTGTCAGTGTTTGAACTCCAGTGTGCCCCCAAGGGCTAACACACACCAGTCTCCGTCCCCACCCTCTGTTGTTTGTTTTGCCCTCATTTCTGTGTGAGCACCAGTGACTGTGTGAATCACTCTGTGTTGTATGCCTCTTTCATTGTAATAGCAGCCTGAGGACAAAGACAGTGCTGGAGAAAATCCAAGCTCACTTCTCTGGACTAATATTTACTCTCTCTCTGTTCATCTTTTTCTGTCTTTCTTTCCTTCTATCACTCTTTTCCCTCTCTGAATCAGTGCAACTATTGAGCCTGAACATATACATGCTCAACCACTGAAACAGGTGTAATACCCAGGTAGTTTACGGTATTTGTTCTCCTCTGTCAGGACTACAAAAAACAGGATACTTTAAAGAGGCACAGTCTTTTGCACTTCCCAGATATGTTTTTACATGCCTTTTTTATGTCTGATAGCAAGTTGAAAAACACTACCTGTAAAATGAATAAGATGTAAGGCAATAAACAGAAACACGACACCCAGAGGCCGAGCCTCAATTAAACACAATGGAACTATTTTCTGAGTAAAGCATACATGATATGGTATACTATATCTGGAACAGAGTATAGTATAGAGGATTTCTGCTTTAAGTGCTGGATGTTTGACCACTTTAGTCAAACTAAGATTATATTTGGTGGTTTGTTTTTAGTTCTGTTGTGGAAAGCCTAAAGAGACACATACACAGCAGCAAAACCCAGCTCAGAACAATGGTTACGACATCAGACACAGCGGAAAAAGGAGGGCCTTGGGTAGCAGTGGGTTGCAACGTGGCTTGCAGATGCACAGCTTAAATAGTGTGCCCTGCATGGCATCAAGATGTCCTTTGACGTTGGTGATTTGACTCATCTGCAGTGGAAAATATAAAATTCTAGGAGTTAGTGATCGTCTTTTAACAAGCTACAATGTTTGACTTAGGAAGTTACAGGTTTCTCAGCAGGAAATCACAATTTTTGTCCCAGTTTTTTTAGAGCTTTGTTTCCATTAGTTTTCATTCACTTTAACTTTTGCTTTTAGTCACTGGTTAGGTGCAGATACCAAAAACTGCTTGGTTAGGTTTAGGAAGAGATTGTGGTTTGGGTTACAATATGGCTGTTTACAACATTATCCCCGCAGACTGAAAAGTGATGCCTATCCAGTGCATCTAAAAGTGACACCAAGGGACCTTTACAAGCACCAGTGTGTAATGAATTGAGAATAACATACCTGTTGCACTATTTTCCAACCCCTGCGGGTCATGGCACTGAAACCCAAAGACACTTTGTGTGTATCTGTGAGACACGGTTTTGTTAAAACAGCAATATTTGATGCCCCAGGAATAAGAATGGGCCCATGCTACGTATTATTTACACATATGATCCCATCATATCCCATCACCAGAGAGAAAAGTTATTATTGTACAGAAAGCCAAACAAACTACTCTGAGGGACATATTTTTTTGAGTTGTTGTTTTTTTTTCTATGAGCCTTTGCACAAGTGTTGGCATGATCCTTTTGTTTTTTTTGCACACTTTAAACTGGTAGAATTTTGTATGAATGGAAACAAGAGAGTGCACAGCATAAGTTCCCATGTAATATTTTATTTTCATTTTGTGTGGCCGAATAATCTTGTTACTAAATTACATCATCTCAAGGATTTAAGCTGGTAGTCCTCCATGAGGGTGCTGTACAGTTTTGAGAAACTTATCTCCAATCGTTAGTCAATCTTTCTTTTGGCCCACCTTGCTCTGTCATGCATTTCTAAGTGGGTGGGGCAGTTAACGGTTGTAGCTCTGATGTTTAAATAGAAAAGAAAGCGTATCAAAATTCATAGAAACAAAAATCAGAGGTAATAAAAGTGAGAGAAGTATTGCAGAGTGGAGTATATTAAAAGAATGGGGCTTTAGCATTAAACGTGTCTCTTCTCCACAGGCTTTCCTCTTGGCTGCTGTAGCTAAAGAAGTTTTTATGGTTTAAGTTAATGACCAACCTCCTTGGCTTTTCTTGTAGTGTACATTAACAACAAAGCCCAAAGATTGATGGTGATGTGTGCCGAGGCTTGAAGAACAAGAAATGCAGAAATACAACACTTGTGTTTTTTTTTCAATGATGGGAACACCATCACATAAAGAAGAAAATAGTTTCTCACTAATCTCTATACTTTTGATTTTTATCTACTAAGAAGAAAACATGTCGCAGGTGAAAGGAATTTTGTTTGAGAGACACTCAATAGCTATGTTTAGAAAAAAAAAACTCCCACTGGCTAACTACAGGCATTTTAGGCAGTATTAAAACTATTTATACTGAGCATTTCAGTTATTAAATAAAAAGATACTTCCTTGCTTTGGGAGGCAACATAACAGAATGATTTATGCACACATTTTTAAAAGACTGTTTCACTTTTTGTGCATTGTTCAGAGCAGCTTCTTAGAGTATTTCACTTAAATTTGGAGTTCTTGTGGATGTTTTGGATTCCTCTATATCTGAAGGATAATGCACTTGGTGCTGGAAACATTCCTCAGAGATTTTGGTCCATGTTGACATGACAGCATCACACAGTTGCTGCAGATTTGTTGACTTCACATCCATGATGTGAATCCCCTGTTCCACCACATCCCAAAGGTGCTCTACTGGATTGAGATCTGGTGACTGTGGAGAACATTTGAGTACAGTGAACTCATGTTTCAGAAACCAATTTCAGATGATTTGAGCTTTGTGACACGGTGTGCTATCTTGCTGGAAGCAGCCATAAGAAGATGGGTACGCTGTAGTCCTAACTGGATTGATACGGTCAGCAACAATACTCAGGTAGGCTGTGGTGTTTAAACAAGGCTCAGTTGGTACTAAGAGGCCCAAAGTGTGCCAAGAAAATATCCTCCAGATCATGGATCCATGCTTTCATGTTGTTTACACCAAATTCTGACCCTACCATCTGAATGTTGCAGCAGAAATCGAGACTCATCAGACCAGGCAACTTTTTTTCCCCAATTTTGGTGAACCTGTGTGAACTGTAGCCTCAGTTTCCTGTTCTTAGCTGACAGGAGTGGCACCTAGTGTGGTCTTCTGCTGCTAGAGTTCATCTGAGAGATGCTTTTCTGCATACCTTGGATGTAACAAGTGGTTATTTGAGTTACTGTTGCCTTCCTATCAGCTCAAAGCAGTCTGGCCATTCTCCTCTGATCTCTGGCATCAACAAGGCATTTTCACCCAGAGAACTGTTGCTCACTGGATACATTCTCTGTAAACTCTAAAGATGGTTGTGTGGGAAAATCCCAGTAGATCAGCAGTTTCTGGAATACTCAGACCAGCCTGTCTGGCACCAACAACCATGCCACATCCATCCATTTTCTTCCACATATCCAATTCAGGGCTGAAGTCTATCCCAGCTACTGTGGGACGAGAGGCGGGGTAGACCCTGGACAGGTCACCAGTCTGTCACAGGGATAACACAGAGAGACAGACAACCATTCACATACCTATGGACAATTTGGATTCACCAATTAGCCTAACCCTACTAACTGAATGTGGGAGGACAGAACCCACACAGACACGGGGAGAATATGCAAACTCCACACATGGTGGATTCAAACCCAGGACCTTCTTGCTATAAGGCAACAGTGCTAACCACAATACCACCATGCTGCGTGCCACATTCAGTCACTTAAATCACCTTTCTTCCCCATTCTGATGCTCAGTTTTAACTTCAGCAGGTTGTCTTGACCATGTCTACATGCCTAAATGCACTGAGTTGCTGCCATGTGATTGGCTGATTAGATATTTGTGTTAAAGAGCAGTTCAACAGGTGAATGTACTTTTATTCCTAAATTTGTAGAGGTCAAGTGTTTTAACATCTCCTCCTCTCCTTTCTTCTTTTGTATCCCTGAAGATCTTCATCACAGTCAACTGCCTGAGCACAGACTTCTCGTCTCAGAAGGGGGTGAAGGGTCTTCCTCTGATGATCCAGATTGACACATACAGCTACAACAACCGCAGCAACAGGCCACTACACAGGGCCTATTCACAGATCAAGGTCTTCTGTGACAAGGTAATGAGTCACTTCTTCTGTATTTTTTTCATATGGAGTCCATTTAGTCAGGCTGCAGTATGAACCAAATGCAGCTTGTTTGTTTATTCTTATTTTCTCGATTAATTAATTTGTAAGGAGAAATGTTAAAGGGACAGTTCACCCCAATCTCACATATACATGTTTATCCTCTGGCCTGTAATGCTGTTTTTGTCCAGATTGTCTAGATTGTTTTGGTGTGAGTTGCCCAGTTATGGAGATATCAGCTGTCTGCCTTTTCTTGAATACAATGGAACTAAGTTGTGCTTGCCTTGTGTTACTCATGGTGACAATAAATACCTTCAAAAACTCTTTTCATAAATCGTAACCCGTTTACTCAAAAAAATCTTCGACCCTTGTTGTGAGCTGTTTGTTTAATAGTTAAAGACTCCTAAAATGTGTCAAAACTTTAAGTTGCTGTTTAAATGGCTGTAAAATAAGTTCATGGCTTCGTTTTCTGAAGGGATTACGTAGCAGCTCAAACACTGAACTAAAATCACAGGCTTGAATAGAGATATGCTGCTGTGAGTTTAACTGCTGTCTGGTTTTGTCTCAGTTCACGACAATAACAAGAAGTCATTACATTTGAGTTTTTATCTGTGATGTTTCTTATATATTTTAAGCTTCTGGGAGTTACCAGTGAGAGGCGTACATAGTCAGTATTCTGACAGGTAGTTGCAGTTAGGCAGTTATAACATGACATCAGTCCTCCCTCTAGTGGTCAGCACACAGTGGTCCACAAAGCACACCTAAAAAGACAGCTTACACACACACACACACACACACACACACACACACACACGCACATAACTATTTTTTCTGAGTCTTGTGCATTTCCACAAACTGATGTCTCTTTTTTTGTCTTCAGGGAGCTGAAAGGAAAATAAGGGACGAGGAGAGAAAACTGTTGCGCAAGAAGTCGAAAGGTTTGAGCTCCATGAGGAATTACTTTGTTTTGAATAAAAAAGAAATAATAATCAGAGAAAATTATAGCTCCCGGGTGCAATTTGAGGGTTGCAGAGGTAGAAAAAACTTGCATATTTACCTGAAATCACTTTGAATACATCTCCCCTTCCTGGAAATAATTGTTGCTATTCATTTTCTGTTTTTCATTTTGAATTATCTCCAGGGAAAGAAGGGGGCGTGGGGGTGATAAGTGTCCCCAAAAAATCCGACACAACCTATTTCAAAACCATGACCGACTTGGATGCCCAGCCCGTGCTCTTCATCCCTGATGTTCACTTTGGAAACCTGCAGAGAGCTGGACAGGTAGATCACCTATTCTTTTTTTTTTTTTTTTTTTTTTATAGCAAACTTTTTTTTTTTTTTATCC
>VUQS01031754.1:0-20089 GCA_015108495.1 Heterochromis multidens | reverse complement strand
GAAAAGGGAAAAAAAAAAACCCCCCCCCCCCCCCTCTCTATTTACTGCTTGTAAACCACCTGCTGATCAGGAGAAGCATCCAGAGTTTTCCAGAGGAATGCAGCTTCAGTGGAAGAGGAGGCAAAGGAGTATTCAGATCTTTGTGGATTTAAAAAGATGTATCTTAGTAGTCAAACTCCAGATATTCTTCAGTCTAAAAACACAACAAAATATGTTAGCGAATGAAGTTACCTGCCAATACGACCCTACGGTCACATACAAAAATAACCTAACGTCTTCTTAAACTTGCATAAAAATCTAGCTTACATTTATGGGTTGGTGTAGTTATTCGACATGGACATTCAGGAATTTTAAAAGTACATC
Source organism: Heterochromis multidens (assembly GCA_015108495.1). Classification (NCBI taxonomy): domain Eukaryota; kingdom Metazoa; phylum Chordata; class Actinopteri; order Cichliformes; family Cichlidae; genus Heterochromis; species Heterochromis multidens. Next base: position 19,726 of record VUQS01031754.1, on the reverse strand, counting down.
TCAAAACCTGAATTAAGAAATAACTGAAACAATTTCTGCTTTCAGCTTCATACAAACTTCTAAATAAAATAAGACACCAAAGAAGAAAAACTGATCATTTCAGACAAAAAAATAAATATATATAAATATAAAGAAAGAACATAAATGTTTCTTGGACGTAGCTGTAAAAAATTAGTGAAAGCAAAGGTTAGTCAGGCTGTGGGCAAACATCCTGCCGATGTCCTGTTTAGAAGCTGTGACTGTAGAAACATACTGACGCCATGTTGGTTTTTTGGAGCCAGGACTGACCATATTTACACTCGTACATTACCAACTAATACACACACAGATACCTGCTAAGTAGTGCTCAGTAACATTTACATAAAATCCTAGACTCACTCACCTAAACTGGAGCTTAGATTCCTTGGATGGTCTGTTAGTACAATTAACCGCACAGCAGCCGTATTATTGGTCAAAAGGCTCCAACAGCACAAACATGGTCCAGAGGTCCAGTTCAGGGACTCCAGTTAGCTGAGGTGAAGCCTCGCAGACAGCTAGCAGCTACAGCCGCCTGTGTCACCATCCACCTGTCAGTCATAGAGGCCACGCCCTAATAATGCAAACTTTGAGCCTTAATACAATTTAAACAGGTGAGTTATAAAAACATTCTCCTCCTGTACAGTTGTTATGAAGGAGGAAATTATCTCTAGAGACCAAAACTGTTTTTGTATCAGACTGTAAACATGTTTATTTCTGCTGTAAAGTTGGACATTTTAACATGGGAGTCTATGGGGGTTGACTCACTGCTGGAGCCTCTGGTGGACATTAGAGGAACTGCAGCTTTTCATGCTTTAGTTTTCAGCCTCTCAGGTTTTTGCTTGGTCTGAAACTGGCTTTTCCTGTATTAATAATGTAATTCCTCCTTAAAGCTCTTCGGTTTTTGCACATTTGCTTGTGTTACACTGTCAACAAAGACAGAAGTGAAATTTATAGTTTTAACTACAAATTTGACAGTCTGACAAGTCTATGATGGCCCAACAGCAGATATCCCTTATATCTGCTGTTGGTTTGTGTCAGTGAAATGAAAGCAGTGTTTGACAAGTGCAGGAAACTGTACATGTGACTGAACCAGGACTGAAATACCACTGAAAACACATGCAGACACATTCAATCCAAAAGGATGAAACAGTAAACAACAGTTTGAAGCACAGTAAGAATCAGAAATGATTTAAATTTAGCTGATTATCCTGAGCCTTATAAATCTCCTGCTGCTGCTAACCACGTGGCCAAGCGACAACCTGACATCCTGAGAGCGCTGAGTCGTTTCAAACACATCTCGAGGGTTGTTGGGAAAAGGCAAAATCCATTAGCAAACAAAGCCACGACACCTGACGTCCTCAGTGTCGCCCGGCCTCTCACACCATCAGATCCTCCAGCAGTAATCTGCTAAAGCTGTTGTCATTTGTTCTCATTCACTCCACCAGCACCCACCTTTCTAACAGCCGCCACAACTAATCCATGACTTCCAGCTGTTTACAAAGCTCCTGACTAGATAAGGAGACGTAAACAAGGAGAGTTGGTCATAATTTCTTATGTTTGGATGGGAAAAAAAGACTGATGACAGCTTCTCTAATGTAAAGATTTGCTCCTGTTATAGTTTTTTATGAAACTCGTTCAGTTTTTGACTGTTGGTCAGACAAATGAACACATGTGAATATGTTAATCTTGGTTTTTCACACTGAACACTCAGGTTTTCTCATTAAGTACGACAGATTTAACATTACATTCTTAAAACTTTACTGAGGATGGTGTAAAGCAGCTTTTGTGCTGTAATGCTCACAGAAAGGTGTTTTACTACAAATGAAACCCTTAAAAATTACAAATAGTACTACATATTATGGCTTTAGAAAAATGTTTCTCCAACAAAATTTATATTTCTGTGCTACAGCTCCATAGAACCTCCTGTGAAACAGGAAGTCCACAGAGTGGGAGATCCTTGATTATACCAATGGCTATGTCCATCTTTTATATACAGGCCATACTCAGGACTCCATTTTGGGGGTGCTGGAGGGGCGGCTGCACATTTACCCGACACATTATTTTGACTTGAACTAAAACCAAGCTGATTTCTGATCTTTTAGCTCATATCTTCTGCTGTGCTATCTTTTGTGGCAGTTCTGCTCCTCTGCACTGTCCACACGTGAGCAGCAGTGTCGACCTTTCACCATGACCTTGTTTGGCAATCTTCCCCCCTCAGTGTATTAGTCACTCAGGGCGTGTTTTGCAAGTCAACAATTCACATAAAGCAGAATACAAATGGCCGATTTTCTTCAGTTCCTTAAAAACCAGCGGATTAAGGAATCAGGGATTCTGAAAGGCCGCCACACAGCCCCCAGACTCAGGAGTTAAGCGGCCGTGAATGAGATGTGGCGACTCCAAAACAAAGCTACTGTGTCACTCAGACGGGAATGCTGACGTCACGACTCACAAAAGACGGGAGGCTGTAAAATATAGGACACCACCACCTCTGAGGGCTTCTTCTGGGTTTTTTTTTCTCTGTTTGAGCCAATCAAATATCCATGAGAGCAGCTGCCAAGTCTTTTCTCTGAGAAAACAGAGCGAAGCATTTACACTGTGTCTCAGAGAGGGCACAGCTACATTTTGATCCATATTGGTGGTAAAATATAGGCTCTCTGTCTTCTCATGGGTGGCCTGGTTTGGCCAGAGGACACAGGCCTGCAGATTCTCGTAGTGGTCTCCATGGGGATGAGCAGGACTTGGGGAGGTATCTGGCTTACTGGAAACGTGGTTTATTGTTGACTTTCAGGAATGAGGAGGGGGCTGCTGCACTGACTGGAGGGAAGGGGGTGGTATGTCCTGGTGGAGTGAATACTCACAGATAGCAGACACATTCAGCCCTAAACTGAGATACTTTAGTGCTTTAGTTACAACACTGGCAAGGGTTCTGTAGGACAGATGTGGCCCAAATGTCACCACACACCTGACATCTGTCCCACACAAAGTGTACCTGAGGCTGAGCTGAGGCAGCCACACGTTGACTCTATATAAAAGATGGATGTAGCCACTGTGGCTTTTTTTTTGAGAACCTAATTCTGCACTCAGATGTTCGCTTTGTCTTTAAAGATGTGCACAACTTTGCTCAGAAAAGATGAACAGAGCTTCGGCTGCTTCGGCTGTCTTTGCCACAATCCCTGTTTTCATTTTAGATTTAAGCTCCTTATCGTATTTGTATTTTTTCATTCACTTTTTTGAGTTTTCTATTTAACTGAGCTCATTCTTTAGTGTAATTTTTTTACCTTTCCAAGCTATTTTGTTCTGTGTTGTCGTCTGAATTGTATCATTTTTTTGACCGAGTTTTTCATGTTTTGGCTGCTGTAACACAGTAATTTTTCAACTTTTAGGATAAATAAAATATTTCTTATCTGATTGTTGCAAATTTGTCCTTTTCATTTCAGTCCATTAATGAGGGGAATGAGGTCCAGTTTAAAAACCTGTAAAATTTCATAACTGTTCTCATTATGCAAACAACAAAAAGGGCCTCTAAGAAACCAGTCATGTCACCTTGAATCAAATCCATCTTTTTTTATAAAAATTATTTTTATTAGATAGTGGAGAAGTGAAGTGTAGACAGGAAAGTACACAGCAAAGGGCCTTGGAGTGGACTGAACCCAGGCTGCTGGCATATGAGTGCCTGCTCAACCCATGAGCTAAACCAGCACCTTAACCCATCATTTTTTACCCGTTATCACCCACCAGGTGGTGATTTTTTTTTTCTTTTTTTGGCCAAGAAGCACACAACCAGTGTCCTTCCACTGGAGTGGTCCAGCTTCAGTGATGCTATGTGCCCAGAAATGAGGTCAGCTGACCCTGAATATATTGAATGAGCAGGATTTTCCATCAATGGGTTTGCGATTGGAAATACTGCAAGATGACACTGCCAGGATTCATCGGGCTCAGATTGTGATAGAGTGGTTCAGGGAGCATGGATTGGCAACCAAAGAGTCCAGACCTTCACCCTGTGGAGAATCTCTGGGATGTGCTGGAGAAGACTTTACGCAGCAGTCCGACTCTCCATCATCAATACAAGATATCTGTAAAAAGTTAATGCAACTCTGGATGGAAATAAATGTCCACATAAGCTTATCGACATGACATCACGGTGAAGGTGTGACACCATCAAAGCTACAGGTGATCCAATGAAATGTCAGAGTGTGTGCCCTTTTTTCAGCTGGAAGGGTATTTTAATGGGATAGTTTGGTTACTGAATGGGTGTAAATATGAAGGTTTCACAGTGTGAATGTCTTTTATGTGTTGGGGTGGGACTGAAGGGTTTGTAGAGTGTTATGACCCTTCCTTCCTCCAAAAAAGTGTAAATTCTACACTTTCTTTACGTGGACACAAATCACACTGGATATGACAGAAAACTGTGTTCATGTAAATGAAAATAAGGATTCTAATTTAAAAGATTAAATGTTGTGACTGTTTTACAAACTGTCCTGAAACTGTGTTGTTTGTCATGTTGGTGAAATTATTTTATGTGAACATAAATCATAACATATTATCAAATATTTTTATGATAATTGTATTTTTAATGTGCTGATAAAAAAAACCCCAACTTGCATTCAACATTTTACCCAAGTTAAAGGCAGAAGAAATATGCAACACAAGTGATCTCATTTCAATATTTTAAGCCCCATTTTCTTTTTAATTTGAATTAGAGTGCTGGTTATGACATGGTGACGCTAAAGTGGCCCCTTTAAGGGAAAAGCTAATAAATGTCCAGCGTTTACTGAACAGCACAGTCAAACAGCTCGAGGAAGACTCCGGTGAGGTTTGCGCTGATGAAGAGGTAAATGCTGTGTTTTAGCGCCCTCTGCTGGGTACGTTAGGAAGTGAATAAAATTGATGTTTTCCCCTCAACTTCATTCTCAACAAACAGATTCAAACAACAATCACATAACAGGACAAAAACGGGTTTAAAGGAAAAGAAACAAAATAACTTATTGTTATTACTCTTTGCAGAATGTACAGTAAAACTTACTAAGTAATCATCTGAGCATCGTTTAAACCTCACAGCCTACCTGAGTATTGTTGCTGACCATGTCCATCCCTTTATGACCACAGTACCCACCTTCTGATGGCTGCTTCCAGCAGGATAACGCACCATGTCACAAAGCTCAGATCATCTCAAACCCATTTCTTGAACATGACAATGAGTTCACTGCACTCAAATGGGCCAACAGAGCACCTTTGGGATGTGGTGGAACAGGAGACTCTCATCATGGATGCAGCCGAGAGATCTGCAGCAACTGTGTGATGATGTCATGTCAACATGGACCAAAATCTCTGAGGAATGATTCCAGCAACTTGTTGAATCTGCGCCATGAAGATTTAAAGCATCTGAAGGCAAAAGGGGTCCAACTCAGTACTAGCAAAGTGTACCTAATAAAGTGTCCAGAAAGTGTATATAGTAAAAATGTACTATCTTTCTTTAGTCATTAAAGAAAAACAGGCATGGCTCCACTGTTATTGTAAAACATCTGCCAGTCTGAGCGTCTGAGAATGAATGCTGCCCAGCGGCTTTCTTACAAAGTATTTAAAGACATTTCTATAACTGAACCTTTTCATTTAAATAAACTAATAAAAGTTGTTACTCCATGCTGACTGTATACATACATTATAATGTGTCAGCAAACTGCAGCTGCTCTCATCCTGTTGTTTTGATCAGCTGACCTGCAGCTCCGCGCCGTCACATGACTCGATCTCTTCTTCTGATTCTGCTCGACACTCAGCTCAACTCTTGTGGGGCAAGTACATTAAAACACCATAAACTCCAGTCTGGTTACTATTTGACTGCTGATGGTGAAATAGCTGAAGGGCAAGTGGAGGCGTTACGGGATGAAGAGCTGCAGAACTCGGTGTAAAAACGCAGGATTTTAGTGCAGCTCGAGTCTGTGTTTCGGTTGCTGGAAAGCGTCGCGGTGACGGCTGAAAGAGTTTAATTTGTGCTCAAATAAAAGTCGCACTGTGGATTTAGTGCATGCCGAGTTGATACTCAGGCGCTGTCAAGTTTCTGGGTTTTCACGACTTTCTGTGTCAAGGTAGGTAAAGTGGTCAAAACTGAGGACGAATTAAATTCAGTGTTTTGCGGGTGGAGTTTGGCGTAAAGTAGAGTCGGGCGTAATTAGGAGAGCTGGGCAAAGACAGACAGATAACAATCATTTTGCTTATTGCAGGATGTTTTACTGAGAGCATAAAGAAGACCAGAGGTCAAAGTCAGCTGCTGCACCTACAGTGATAAGATCAGATGTAATCTTCATTAAACACTGGCCTGGACTCTGCAGCTCTGCTTGTGCTACCTTTACTTCAGTAACATGTTAACTATAATTAAGTATAATTACAGTGTGGAATGTCACGTTTTGTTTTTCCATCTAAAACTAAAGCATCTATTCTGCTTTTTCTTATTTCCTGTCATATATATGTTGGACTCTAGTAGAGCAGCTTGGCATGATTGACGGTTCAAAATAATCCTTCTTTGTCTCTTAGTTCATCCTCTGTCGAAGCCATTTTAGCTCCTCCCACTTTTAAGTCAACTTTTCTTCTGATTGGTTGCCCCTGATAAATTGTGTAAAGTTTGAACAACAGATGGGTGGTGCTTCTCTACCTGAGATGCTCATTAGGGATATCCTCTCTCCCAAGAAGAAAAACTGTGACAAACTGAGTGTTTAGAGCAGTCTGCAGTCTGAGCATCAGGCTCACAGGAATTACTGTAATACACCTCATTATGACCTCATTATTATGAACTTTGGTCATGTTTAATATGAACATCCACCGCTGGAACAGGGGATATGTGACAGGAAATAAAGCAGAAACAGAACAGGTCCAGTTTAAAGTTTGCAGCCTTCAGACTCCTGTTTCAGTTGCACAGAGGAGCGTTTGATTTGTTCTGCTGTGTTTTTCAGTCATCTGAAGCGGAGCGGGCAGTGTTTGCGGTGTCCACACTCGCCTGCTGAGAGGAAAAATCAAAAATATGCCGTCCAACAAATCGGTGTCCGACGCTCCCATCACTCAGTTCATCAACTGCAGGATCCTGAGGGACAACAAGCTGCAGAGGTACGACCCACACATTTAACACACACTTTAAAAGCTGGTGTACATGGATTACTGATCACCTGATCACACTCTGTTCCAGGCTTATATCAATTACTTGTTCTGTACCAGCAAACATATTAAATAAAGTAAAGGAACTATTGAGAAATACTTTGATTTACAAATCTTCCAGTTTAACAGCAGAAAAGGTCGAGGATCAAGACAAAGAGATTCATAAATGTTAAGGCGGGGCTTCAGACTGCTCTGGACACTTACAGTTTTTACTATTCTTGGATTTGTATGATGTCATAGAGAGGGGACAGCCCCACTCACTGGCTGTTCTAATGATGTTTAAGAGGGGCAGCCAATCAGAAGAAAGCTGGTGTAAACGAGGGAGAAGCTAAAACAGCTTGTTTTAGACAGAGGGGCTGCACCGAGGCCCAGTATCAGATAAAGAAGGATTATTTTGAAGTGTGAGTCATGCAGAGCTGCCCTAGGAGAGTCCAAGAATAAAAATATGGCGGTGGAAATGAGCAGAATAGGTCCTCTTTAAATTATTGCTGTCTTCCTGGAGTGTCTGAAAAAATAAAACGAGTAAAATTTTAATAATTAGGTTAACTCCGTTTTGGATTTGTTGATTTAGCAAATTAAGTTTAAGCGACTCTTGGATTTAGGTTAGAGACCTAACGAGTAAATCTTAAGGAAATATATCGATAAATGAACTCGAGGCGAGACTTATACTTCAGGACCTGCCCGTCCTCAATTTGGACCTGCAGATGGCTGTTTGAGGGGTCAGACTTGGTGTAATGGTTAGGCTTATGTAGGAGATGTATGCATGTCTTTGTAAACAAATGTACGTGTGTGTGTGTGTGTGTGTGTGTGTGTGTGTGTGTGTGTGTGTGTGTGTGCAGAGAGGACCTGTGGGTGCGTGAGGGGAGGATTCTAGATCCAGAGAAGCTCTTCTTTGATGAGCAGGGATATGCCGACAAACTTGTGGACTGTGAGGGCAGCATCATCGGACCAGGCTTTATAGACGTCCAGATCAACGGTCCACACACACACACACACACACACACACACACACACACACACACACACACAAACCTTCATATCAGCATGCTGATAGGTAGTTGAGTTGCATGTTTTTTGCTTTAGAGTGTTTCAGACGCTGATCTATCAACAGCAAAGATGATACAGTCAGTAAACTGCAGTAACTTTGGTAACTGATTAGACATTTTCATAATGTTTTGAAATGCCTGAGCACCAAACAAAGACAATAAAAAATGTTCATATTAGTCATTAAACATGGAGGAGTTCATTTTGCATAATCTGTGAGCCTTCAGTCACAAAAGTAGCTCTTCTTAGATGCTCATCATAATCGCTGTCATTGGAGTTCAAAGGGATATCAGTGGAATCAAAGCTGAGGCTGCAGTTTTTAATCGCCGTGCGTGGCAGCAGAGTTACTGAGTGTTGTTACTGCTGAGAAGACGGAGGAGGTTTATCTTGAGGAGTATAACCGGTCATCTTCCTGCAGGAGGTTACGGCATCGACTTCTCTCAGGCGTCTGAGGACGTCAGCAGTGGAGTTTCGTTTGTGGCCAAAAAGATCCTCGAACACGGCGTGACGTCCTTCTGTCCAACGCTGGTCACCTCCCCTCCTGAAGTTTACCACAAGGTGACTTTTTCTTTTTTAAGCAGTATCAGTAACAGGTTTGGACATGCCTACATGTTTATGGGTTCCTACTCTCTCCTTCAAGGTCATCTTCTGGTGCATCTCTGGACAGCCTCTTCAAGGGCAGCTGCTATTTTTGGTTCCTTCCCTGGAAAGTTCTGCTGTACCACTTTGGAGTGTTTTTTTTTTTGGCACCTTGGAACTTGGAGTTTTTGGGGGGAGTGAAAGGAGGACAAAGTCTCAGAGTAGTGTTGGTGTGGTCACGAAACTCCTGCAGGCTATAAAGAGGCCAAGGATATTATAGTGAATTAAAACTAAAGTAAAAACTAAAACTTTTAACTGTTTTAGTTAACGGAAATAAAATTGAAAACTAGACTTCTCAAAAAAAAAAAACTGAACTGAATTGATATTTTGTACTTTAAAAACGAACAAATTAAAGAAATATATCAAGGAAAATTCTTTAGTTTCAGTATTTGCTAATATGGTCAGATATGACGAGCATGAGGTGGTCCTGGTGCAGATGTTCTGTGAAACGTCCACATGGCTGTGAGTCACGTTGTTGCTTTGTGCTTTACAATGTGATAATTACAAAGACTAAAACTGAACATCTGAAAGACAACCAAGTGCAAGTAATCAGAATAGGAGGTCTAAAAATAGCAGCACTGGAAGGTTCAGAGGTGCACCAGAAGCTGATGCTGAAGGTGAGATTGGCAAAATTAAAGCAGGTTGTTGTTTGAGTTCTGGATCTCCCCGACCGGGGTGTGTATGTACAGTTCATGACGTTAATAATCTGTGAAGTGAAGCTTCTAATATCAAAGTCATAATCAAAATGTGTCTTTCAGGTTTTGCCTCAGGTAAAAGTTCATAATGGAGGACCACGAGGAGCTGGAGTTCTTGGTGAGATTTTACAGATGCAGTAGATGATGATGATCATATTCTTTGTTTATCCAAATAAAAGTAAAAAATCTCTTGACTCGGCCAAGAAGGCAGCAGACATTTTTACTGTTACAGAAACAATTGCACTGCTGCGGTACACTGAGGATGAGCATCGACCTCCTGGGCTGAGAAGTGACGTCTGTTTCACTTCCTGTAAATTTCTCTGCAGGTTGTCACCTGGAGGGTCCGTTCATCAGTGCGGAGAAGAAAGGAGCCCACCCGGAAAAATACCTCCGCGCCTTTAAGTCCGGAGGGCTCGAGGACCTGATGGAGGCCTACGGCAGCCTGGACAATGTTGCCATGGTGACGCTGGCTCCTGAGCTGCCCAGCAGCCAATCAGTGGTGAAGGAGCTGAGTCAGAGGGGCATCACTGTGTCCTTAGGTGAGCATCGTTTAGTCACATCGACAATAGTACATCAAAGTTTCTCGAGCTTCAGAGTCAGTATTTTAATAATTATTTAAATTATTCAACACTAAACCTTAAAGTTGGAAAAGCTCCGTCTTTCAGGCACAAACGAAACTGTTTTATTGGTTTTATTATTTATTATTTCTTTACATTTTATTACAAATTTTATACATCTTTTCCCACATAATGTCAACATCTTATTTAATATTTCCTTTTAGACTTTTTCCATTTTATGTTTGCTTTAACTTTTGCAGATTTTATTCCTAAGTTTATATTACTGTTCAGCTGTGTTTTATTATATTTTTTATCATTTACATTATTATTTGTAGACCATTTTTATTTCTTGTGTTTTTGTAATATTTGACATTTTATTGCTTATGTTTTGCATTCTTTTATTATTAATGTTAGAATATTTTTATTTCCAGTATACTTTTATTATTATTTTGTAGATTTTGTTTTTTTTAAATTATTTTTAAGTGTGATTTTATTTTTTTATTCTTTTTGAACTGTCTTAGTATCAGCCTGTCAGTGCTCTGTAAAGGACTTTAAATTTCTTTAAGCTGTCTGAAAGGGGTGATTTAAATAAAGTTTGCTTGACTGGTTGTTGTAGGTCACTCAGTGGCCAACCTGTCGCAGGCTGAGGAGGCGGTTCAGCACGGAGCCTCCTTCATCACTCACCTGTTCAACGCCATGCTGCCTGTGAGTCCTAGCTGATGTTCCTCTTTTAGACTCTGAGTTTAATTGTAGTGCCGTAAACACAATGCATGCAGTCTACATCCAGCACCGTTTTTGCTCTCCACCACCTCCAGAGACAAATATCCGGCTGTAGTGGAGCTTCTAAATGATCCGCTGCATTCACTGTGTCACTTTATGTTCAGCCTGGTTGGTTTTGCACTCTCAGTAATTCTTCTGTGTCTGCCATGCTCCAGTTCCACCATCGTGACCCCGGTATAGTGGGTCTGCTGACCAGTGATCGGATCCCTGCAGGCAGGACGGTGTATTACGGCATGATAGCTGATGGGATCCACACCAACCCTGCAGCCCTACGTATCGCTCACAGAGCTCACCCATCAGGTCTGACTGATGTTTCTATTTCTTAGAGGACAGTTAATCAGTTGGTTATGTCCAGTAGAAACCTGGATAGTGGGGAAAATTAAAAACTAATGCAACCCTCTGGGCTGTTCCCTTTGGATGGTTTAGTACTCTGTGCCTTTTTTTCTTGTTGAAAACTCAAAGTGTGACATGTTTGTTTTGTATTTTCAGGTTTGGTGTTGGTGACAGACGCCATCACAGCGATGGGTCTTCCTCCCGGCCGTCACACTCTGGGCCAGCAGGTCATCGAGATCCAGGGTCTCCATGCTTACGTGGCAGGTCTCAGTTCGCTTTAGATTTTATTATCTAACCAACTGTGCCCACAAGAAAAGTCCATTATTTTCTGAAGCGATGCTGTAGAATGGAGCAAACCTAGAACTAGAAATTTGCACATGCAGGGTGACTCCATAGTGTGGCTGTGTCAGGAAGGGCATTAGGCATTAAACTCCAAATCAGACATGTGGAGCTGCCTGCTGGGGTGGCCCCTTGTGAATAAGGGAGAAGCCAAAAGTAGCTGCTGCTTCTTCTTCTTCTTCTAAATCATGCACAATCAGGTTTCTGATTTTATCATTTGTAAAACTCTTTGTAACTCTCCTTAGGCACTAAGACCTTGAGTGGCAGCATCGCCACGATGGATATGTGTATACGCCACTTCAAACAGGCCTCAGGTCAGTTTGTGTGATTTTTCTCTTTTGGATAATTTTTAAACTTGCTGCACTGATTGTTTTCCATCCTGTCAGCTGAGAGCAGCTTAAATGTGACCAAAACATACTTAAAATTGTAGGAAAGAAGTTCAACTGCAAGATGTTTTTATGCTTTAATACAGTTCACTGGGTATTTTAACTAGAATGATACTTTGATTATAAAAATATTTAATTATTAAAAACATTGGAAATATAATAATATGTAATAATAATCATTAACACGCTATCTCATGTAGTCGTGTAAAGTCAGAGAGTAATGAAGGTAATGAACAGGTGAAGGTAATGACAGGTGGAGGTGTTTATTCCTCAGGTGAGACCTGGTTATTCGTAGTCCTGCAGGTCACATCATCAGTCCAGCTCCCTCGCACTTCACTTCCATCGTACTTTCTGTCCTCTTGTTCCAGGCTGCAGTGTAGAGGAGGCACTGGAAGCTGCCTCCCTTCATCCAGCTCAGCTTCTCGGAATCAGCCCCAAAAAGGGAAAGCTGGACTACGGCTCAGATGCAGGTCAGACCGGGCTGCATCTTTATTTCTGCAGTGTGTATATGGTTACTGCTGTCAGATAATAAAGGACAGTTTTCTCCTGAATGCCACTATGTTGTTAGAGTTGATTTAGTTCAAATTTCTGTCCTCAACATTTCGTTAATTTGTACTTCTTTCTTCTGAGAAAGAACCTTCATCAGGGGTTGATCAAAACCTGCAGTTCCTCTAATGTCCACTTGAGGCTCCAGCAGTGAGTCAGTCCACATAGACTCTCATATTAAAATGTCCAACTTTACAGGAGAAATAAACATGTTTACAGCCTGATACAGAAACTGTTTTGGTCTCTATAGATAACTTCCCCCTTCATAACAACTGTACTGGGGGAGAATGTTTTTATGACTCACCTGTTTAAATCGTATTAAGGCTCAAAGTTTGAATTGTTAGGGGCGTGGCCTCTTTGACTGACTAGCTGTCTGCTAGGCTTCACATCAGCTAACCGGAGTCCCTGAACTGGACCTCTGGACCGTGTTTGTTCTGTTGGAGCCTTTTGAAGCATTTTTAATGGAATTATCTGACCAATAATATGGCTGCTGTGCAGTTAATTGTACTAACAAACCATCCAAGAAGTCTGAGGTCCAGTTTTGCAGAGTGAGTTTTATTTGAATGTTGCTACTAATTAGGAGGTACCTGTGTGATGCACCAGTAAGGACTGGCCATCAGGGGGATAGAGGATAGCCTGAGGGTTGTTTTGGCTTGTTGTGAATTTAAGGAATGATTATTATAACCGAACCGAACAGAAGCCAAGCATCAGGGCCAACGTGTAACATTTTAAAATAGTGTTATGAAGTTAAAAACACTAAAAAGTCTTCAGTTCTTTTTGTGCATCCTCTGTTACAGCTATGGCTACAGACTCTCTCCACACCTCAGTTCATTTGTTTTCCTTTAAAGGAGGCCAGCGACTGGATTCAGGCTGTATTTTGCCCATGTGTGACATACAGTTTATGGTCAAACTGCAACTGTCTTTAATTCCTTGTTCAGCTCAAAGACTGACATAACTCTGACTTTTTACTGTCTTTGCAGTGAATTCTCTTTTGTGTTTGTCCTTTGTGTTTCTGACGTCCTTCAACCTTTTTTTACAGACCTCGTTCTGCTTGATGAGGGCCTCAATGTCAGAGCCACCTATATTTCTGGAGAGGAGGTTTGGAGAAAAGGACAGTAGAAGGTGATGAAGATGGAAACCGGTCTGTCAGCTGGGACCTTCTGTGCCTTTGGATAACATGAACAGCATGTTATGGTTTTAATGGACTGACTTTGGGAGAGAGTTTATTTTAAATACATGTTGCAGAAATGTTTTTGGTATTAAACTGCACAAAGAAACTCTGCTGAGCAATAACACTGACTTCATTTACACTGAGTGCACGAAACACTGCAGAAAAAATGGACCAGAGTGAAATATTACCACACTATTAGTTTATTACATGTCAGATAATGTGCTTTACTGTTATATGTGGAAAATGTTTTCCTGTCTTTCAAACAGCCAAAGATTTCTATTTATTGCCCTGAAAATCAGTGTGCAGAGACTTGTTAATGCATCATTGTTCATGTACGTTGCTAGAAGTTGTCTGACGTTGTTTTAATGGAGCTGTATGTGCAGGTATAATGTGCAGAATATAGCAGAAACTACAGAAGACAGGGTCAGGTCTCCTGCTGGACCTTGGTGCAGCCCCTCAGTTCATCTTCTGTACCTGTGAGGGTCTCAACGTCATTTTACTGACAGTTTTACTTGTAAATTTCTTTTTAAAACAGTTTAAAATGTTCCAAAATTAACTGACACCATCAGCAGAATGTGAAGAAGCAGCCACTATGACACCGTCTGGCATGCCTCACACAAGAAGCTCCGGGTTTCAAGGTCCCTGTGGTGGTAAGCTCATCTCCAGCAACATGAATTACTAGATTAAAAGATTTCATGAAGTGCTCTAACACTGTGTTGGAAAACATCTTAACACTGCCACTGGTAAAATGCTGCCCCCAGGTGGTGAAAGTTTTAGTTAAAATTTGCTGAGGGTAACTACAAAAAGTACCTTTAAGGCTATGCTCCCTTTAAGCCAGCTTTGTGCTGATTGGCTGCCTGAGATGACAATATTATCTCCTCTCTGTGACATCATACAGATCCAAGAGTAGAAAAACTGTGGTAAACTGAGTGTTTAGAGCAGTCTGCAGCCTGAGCTTTGGCTCTGGGATTATTTGTACACACACTGAGCTCATTATTAGAAATACTGGACATATTTAATCTGAACATCTACCACTGGAACAGGACCTATATGACAGGAAAGAAGGAGAAACAGAAAAGGTCCAATTCAAATTTGTACTGGCAGAGTATGTAGTCACAAACAGATATGATGTGCTTTGCAGTAAAAGTAGCAGTACAACCAAGTAAAGGTACTGACTGAAATGACCTCTTGTTGGAAAATCATAGCTCTAAACTGAAAGACACTAAAGAGAGATACACAAAGACCACAAGTAAAGACAAAAAGGCACACAAGGAAACACAAAGTGACAAAACAACCACAAAGAGACATTAAAACATCAAAGAATCACAGGGGGACAAAAAATGTGTAAAGAGACACAAAACAATCCAAAAAAGGTTTGTTTTCATTCCAGTTTAGGCTTTTATTTTTTTAAAAATATTTCAGGGGGAAAGTTTAAGAAGTCTCAATAATATAGTTTTTCTCTACAGTCCAGTTTTTAATTTTTATTTAAATGTTTTTCATGCCTAGTTTTTAGTTTAGTTTTTTGTTAACATGATTTAACTGAAATAAAAACAATTAACACAAAATATCAGGTAATTAGTGACAGAAACGGAACTCACATTTTGTTGAATTATTTTGTGCATGAGTGATAAAACGTCTGAATCAAACAGATGTAAAGTGTCCGTTTGCTGACATTAGGTTTCCACAGTATCATTTTATTTTCGTGCCGAATTACACAGAAAGCTTCAATGATTCATAAAAACAAACTTTGATTCTTCGGGTTTCCGTGCCGGTGTAAGCTGATGAGCCAGATGAAATTTCTGCGAGATTTACGGCGGAGTTTGGTGTGCGAGCGCCGGACTGTTCAGATTCATCCTCCTGGATTGCACTGCGGGAGGAAGACGGTCATCTTCACCGGAGAACAGGCGCTATGCCCCGGTTGGCTGGCTTGGTCGGTGTCCTGTCCTGAAAACGTCCCTGCAGGATAAAAATGTCCACAAGCTGCAGCGAAATAAAGAGGAAGTCACTTTCAAAATAAAAGAGCAGATCGGTTACAGGCAGAGAAGCGTGAAACGTGTAATGACGTCACATTTACTTATTTTTAAAGCTAGTCCCCCAAAACAATGTAAGGCTTTTATGATAGATAGATAGAAATTGAAATAAATATAAACCCCAACCAAAGAACTTGTAACAGCAGTTGTGGGCAATATTAATGCTTTAAAAAAAAAGGCATATTAACCCACTGTATCTCAAATAAAAGCAAATCTTAAAGTAATCACATTACTGTTGTGTTAACATGTTTTTCTTGTATCAAATGTCAGTTCACAAAGTGTGAAATTCCTTTATAATGGACTAAAAAATCCAGATTATTGTGAGTAGTGAGTGATTACCAACCAAGCAGCAACCTCCAGGGCTGAAACATAAACCCAATACTGAACCCATGTTAACGTGTCCAACTTTACATCACAAATAAACATGTTTACAGCCTGATACAAAAACAGTTTTGGTCTCTATAGCTAATTTCTGTACGAAGGGAAAACGTTTTTATAACTCACCTGTTTACATTTTATTATCTATTTATTAAGTTTGGTTTAGGTAGTTTAAGTTTAAACTATTTAAGTTTAGGTAGCATTATAACATCTGAATGAAATGCATTGGGTGGCCAATCAAATTTCATGGATCGTCAGTGCCCCCAGAAATTAGATTTAGAGTAATCTTTATTGCAACTACATTCAAGTACAGTAAAGTCAATTTCTGTATACTGACTATCGTTGAAATTGATGCAAAACAAATGAAACATAGAATATAATCTTAAAGTGGCTTCATGGTCAGTTTTTCTTGTAGGATGGTGGATTTCATTCATTTTTATTCACTGTGAAACTTCTTCGGAGGGTTTTGTAACCTTCTTCTTGCTTAATTCGGATTTTATTTTGAATGTGGTGACAGGAAGTGGTTCTTCCTCCCCGCAGCTTCACGGTGGGGACTACGAGGAGCTCGGTGGTGACTGTGCACATCGGTGCCTGAATGACAGAGGATGCATGGAGGCTCCGGCAGCTGGCAGCCACAGATCCGTGTCCTCGTCGGTGCAGCAGCAGCAGGCGTCCTCTCTGCGGTGAGTCCACAGCTCTCCTCCGAGCTGCTCTTTGTTTTCATGCCCTCACGCTGCCTGCAGTCTCTCAGCCAGCCACCAGCTGTACTGCAGGTGCACCAGGTTACCTAAAGTCTGCAGGTGAACTTCAGTTATCAGCAGGGAAGCATCTGCAGTGAGGGACAGAGGGATGCAAACCACACCAAACTGTCTTTATTCAGTTCATTTAACACCTAACAGCTGTATTTTTCATGCACCGATTGTTATCTTTTTCATTTAGACATAAGGACAAAAGAGGAGAGAGACGCTTTTAGAGGAAATCTTTCTTCTATGGAAATAAAATCAGAGGATTTTGGTAGAAAACTGTGTGTGGCAGACAGCCAGTCAGTGTGTCCTGATCAGGAACATCTGCATCTGGAGCTCCTGATCTTATCTGAAGTCCTTGTTCAAGGACAAAACTGTGGAGTGAGCAGGAGGCAGCTGAATCCACAGAGGAACACTGACGAGTGTAATAAAGATGCTGAAGATTTGATATAATATTTCTTTTCAGACCGAATTACGATGATAAAAATGATTTTTTTTTCTGTAGTTTAAAAATCCATGAATCTAGCTTTTGAGGTAATAATGAATATTAGATCACCCATTATTTAATGATTGATTGATTACAGATTTATCTAATCATAAATATCATCTATTGTATTAGTTTAAAGTGGACCACTTCTGCTTTTCCTGTGGTGGGTGCTCATAACAAACATGAGCAGACAGGTGACACACAGAGGAGAGTAAAGTTTCAAACAATAAGGTCAGTGTATGTACCTGTGAACCAAAAGCCCAGCCTTCAGATTGCTCTGAACACTCAGTTTATCACAGTTTTTTCTACTCTTGGATCTGTATGATGTCATAGGAAGGGCAAATTACCACCTATTTTCTGTTTAAACCTTTTGTTTACGAAGAACAGCCAATCAGAAGAAAGTTGCCTTAAAGGGGGAGGAGCTTAAGCAGCTTGTTTCAAGCAGAGAATGAAAGGTGAGGGGGCTGCATCAAAGCTGCTCTAAAGCACAACCATAAAACCATGGAGGCAGAAATGAGCTGAATGGATCCACTTTAATAAAGATATTTTTTCTTTAGTGTGACAAGAATAATGTTTGGATTAGATAAAAGTTTAGGGTATTTTTCTGTGACACTGGTTTAAAATTTCCACCTCAAATATCTGCTAAAAGCAAAAGTATGTCTTCAGCTGGGTTAGCGGTTAAATCCCGGGAGATAAAAAGGAAGAAAATGCCTGAAAATATGGAGGAGCTTTTGATCCTTAGACAAGACGGGCCTTTATAAAGTTTTTTTTTTTGTAACAACCAGTAAAACCAGAAGGCACCACTGGTGTGAGCCTGTGTATCATGTTTTTTCATGTCATTTTTTACACGTAAACTATTTGTGTTGTGTTTGTGTGCCCTGTTTGTAGGATGTTATTTTCCTCTGTAGATGCTCATGCCCCCTCTACCTATCCCTCTCTTTCATCAGGGCTTCTCCACCTGAGCCAGCAGCATCATGGGAAGCTCCTCCTCCTCCCTCATTGATGAGGCGGAGGGCGATTCTGCGCCCCGGGGTGCAGCTCTTCCTCCCTCCCCCATCATGGGATGCCTGAGGAGCAGCCAAAGCACATTTCTCCCTCGGCAGCTTCCCAGACCAGGCAGGCACAGAGAGCGCAGGTGAGACACAAAGGAAGCACAATGAGGGCTTTACTTAAGACAAAAGCCTTTAAAACAAGATATAAAGGAAGCATAAGGCAAAATAAAACAGAAAAAAGGCTTCTGGGATTTTCTTTATATTCTCAGATTAAACTGCAAGCACAGAAACAATTAATCATCGATGATCATGGCTCCTTTTCAGTTTGTAATATCTGGAGTCTAATATCTTCTCTCTGTCCTGCTGAAGCTGCCAGCAGCACCATCGTTTCTG
This sequence comes from Heterochromis multidens, assembly GCA_015108495.1. Lineage (NCBI taxonomy): Eukaryota > Metazoa > Chordata > Actinopteri > Cichliformes > Cichlidae > Heterochromis > Heterochromis multidens. The sequence goes on along the minus strand of VUQS01031754.1, from coordinate 1,052 downwards.
TTATTATTTTCTTTGAGATTTTTTATTAGTAGAGCAGGTTTGTTTGTGCCTAACGGTTTGTTTGGAATGCAGCTGTAGATCATCAGCGCTGGGCAGCTCCACAGAGATAGCTGCAGAAATCAGAAGTGGCAGATTTAACCTCTTAACATCCACCAGGTTGCTGGCAACCACTTATGTTTGGTTTGATGCATTTTAACCAAGAATACCAAGAAAAAAACCTCTTGCACTAAGGACTCATTCTTATCCTTCAGAGCTAACCATTAGCTTCCACATCTCAGGGTTTAACGTGCTGATATTCAGGGGCAGAGAGGTGATGCTCATGTAAATGACTTAAAGGTGTTGGTTATATTTAAAAAAACGGGCTACAGTACTGGTCAGTGTGCTCGGAGTGGATGCTGTGTGGCTGTCTGATCACAAACATGTACTAACCAGATTAGCTGTCATTGTTTAGAAAAAAACAAAGACAGATACATTTAATTCCTTTACTGCAATAATCTGATTTGTATTTCTGATCTCGACCTCTATCCTACGTGGAAACAAAGTCAACGTCCGTCCATCCGTGGTTCAGTTTTTGCAGTCGTACCACAAACAGTTTGGACTCAGGGGAGTTTGCTGGGCTCTTTTATTAACTGGCTGAGAATCAGACAATGCAGAGAGTTCTGGGATTGAATCTGCAGGTTCATCCAAATTCTCTGAGCTGTAATCCCAGCTTGAAACCAGACTCTTGAAATACCCAGAATCCAACAGCCTCAGATGAAGCACACAAACACAGAAGAAGCAAAAACAAGGGAGAATGTAGAAGGCAGGAAACAACGGTGAGATACGAGGAGACAGGAGGCGACATGAGGAGACACGAAGAGACAGGAGGAGACACGAGGAGACATGAGGAGACACGAGGAGACGGGAGGCGACATTAGGAGACATGAGGAGACAGGAGGAGACATGAGGAGAATAGGAAGGATGGGGAAAGTATGAAGTCGTCTGTGTCAGAAGTCAAAAACTATTTCAAACTCAAACGCTCAGCTCGAGGGTTCATAACGGGACTTTACTAA
>VUQS01031753.1:0-10712 GCA_015108495.1 Heterochromis multidens | reverse complement strand
TTACAGACAGGTGTGTGTGTGTGTGTGTGTGTGTGTGTGTGTGTGTGTGTGTGTGTGTGTGTGTGTGTTGGTGTGTGTATGTGTGCGAGCAAGAGTATGGAAGCAGCGCAGGGCCCATGCATAATCACCTTATTATATCCCTGTGAATGGAATAGTGAATTGATCTGATTAGAGGTTGGATGAGAAGAGAAGGCAAGAGGAGAGGCCTGGCATGCAGAGCAGCTCGTGCTGAAGGATGAGAAAAGAGGAGTGGAGGAAGGGAAGGGAGGAAAAGAGCAGGATAAAGGAGGAGGAAGGCAAAACAGGAGAAGGGTGGGAGAAGAGAATGGAGGTTAAAAGATATAGAGGATGGAAAAGAAATTAGGGAAATCAGAAACAAAAAGAAAAGAGCAAAAAGGGGTAAGGAGGGAATACTAATACTGAAGCCAATAAAACTGTCTGACCAAAAAAATCAAACCAAAGGTCCATTTAAAATGTGCTGTAGGTGTTGACTGAATTAATTGCTGAGCAGATGGTTTTACTAGAAAATTCAGTTTTTATGAACACTTGGGTGTTTCCAAGGTCATCAATGGAGTTTGACACTCAATGGGAAAGAGCATAAAGAGAAGTTCTTCTGGGGAACCTCTATAGTTCACCTGGTAGAGAGTGCACCCCACATGAACCTAATGTACTGTGCCAAAGCAAGTGCTCTCTACTTAATTCAGAAATTAAATGCGCTTAATAAACCTTTGTTTAGCTTAGTTAGCTTTAATGATGGTTCTGAAAGGTAAGCATACACATGTTAACACTGAATATAAAGGACAAACAGGATAAACTGTCTGTGCAGAATTGACCACTACTAAATATTGGAGGAACTTTTGCACATTCCACTGCCCAACTCTGGGATGTTGATGGATTTCCTCACACGAACTGCTCGTTTCAGGTCATGCCACATGGCTTTAACAAAAACATATTCTCCTTTGACTTTCTTTGGTAGAATGACTGTCTCTTAAGATTTATTTCATTTTCATTTTCATTAATTTCCATGTATCATTAAAATTTATTGTTTCATCATTCATAGTAAGCCATTCTGGTCCAGATGCAGCAAAACAAGCTCAAACCATGACTCTGCTACCACCATGTTTCACAGATAGGAAAAGGCTTCTCACTCAAACCAAAATAAGTGACATTTTGGTTTCCTCTGAATACAAAACATTGTTTCAGTAGCCCTCTGGCTTTAGCAAGCTGCAGATGGACAACAGTGTTCTCATTGGAGAGCAGCGACTTTCTCCCTGCAGCCCTGCTATGCATGCCATGTTTTCTCCTGATGGTGGAGTCATGAACATGAACATTATGGCTCAGTCACACTACAGTAAAAATAGGACAGCAATTGCATTTCTTGCATTCAATGATTGACTGCAAGTAGTTGCAGCAACCAACTGGTTGCCCAGAGGTTGAATGTGCAACACCCTCAACCTCTGATTTAAGGGTGTCTTGATGAACCAAAGTTGCACTGAAGATGGCATTTGACTGCGTGTAGTTGCAGATCTGATCGCAAATTAACTGTACAAGGTCACAGTAATTTTGGTCATGCTGCGCCCTTCAACCACTGTTTTCCTAACTGTGACTGTAGCATTAAACAATGTGAACTAGGACTTCAATAGCTTAGACGTTACCCTGAGTTGTTTTGTGACCTTACAAACATTTTAACTCATTGCTCTTGATGTGTCTTTGTTGGTCCACTGCTCCTGGGGAGGATAAAGATGCTCTGGAATTTCCTTCCTTCAAACCATGCAGTACAGTTTGTCTGTACTACATGGTTTGTAGTTTGTAGTGTCTAAATCACCACTGCATCACTGAAAACTAACAGAAAATTCTTCCACTAGATTATAACAGAGCCAAAAAGAATATTATCTAATTCTTAATTTAGATGATGGAGTTGTTCTAGATGACTGTGGGCTTAGAAAATTAACTTGCTAACAGCAATGAACTACTGTGCAACTGGAAAACTGCAACAAATCCAAGCTCCTTTTTTGCTGAGATGCTCAAATGCTGAGACAAAGTGTTTTCAGATTGTTGCATTACCATATGGCTTAACTCAACGTAAACACAAACTGTTTCTTACTTGCTCAACACCTTTGCCTGTCCTATTTTCCCTGTGAAAACTTTGGATTCACCACAGAAGGGTGTGCACATACACATGCATACACATACACACACACACACGCGTACAACTCACATCAACCAGTCAGCAAATCTCTGGGAGGCACTGCAGTAGATCATAATTAGAGCCAATCAAAAAGAAGCGTACAGCCTGTTACTTCCTGCCAGCCAGCCAGTTAGTCCATCTGGCCATACTCAGGCCTTCTGTGCTCCGCTAACTCTCTCACAACAAGCAAATAGATCACTTTCATTTGTGGGGAATGACTTGAATGCATGTCCTGGCACAAGTTTAACACAAGCACATGGGTACCATGACATCACACTTAAACACTAATTAGAAGGTGTGCTGGTTTTTTTTTCATTTTTCATTTTAGTACTGGTTTCTTTTTTTGTACGTGTGCATGTTTATGTGTAGAAGTCACTGTATAATACCGACAGTGTGAATTATGAGAGCTGCTGCTGACATTTTATTTATTGCATTTATTCCTCCCTCATTTTCTTTCTTTCATCTTTCATTCCATTTATTAATTTCTTTCCGTTTTCTTTGTTTTCATTCTCCGAGCCTCTCTTTATCTCTGTCTTTCCTCTTCTCCTTGGCCTCTCTTCTCCATCCTCTCTCTTTCTTTCAGCATGTTCCTCCCCCTAAATAATTGCCTTGCTCACTGACTCACTGTCCACTCATTTATCTCCTGTCTTCCTATCTTTACTGATTACTGCTCTGCAAATCAGGCTTCTCTGTACCGTCATGCCTCCCAGCAACTTATTGCTCCATCTGTGTTGTTGTTGTGTGGCCTCCAGCCTATGTGCAAAGTATATTTAAACCCTTTCTGATGTTTTATATTCATATTTCTGTTAATGTATACATTGTGGTATGATTATAGAGAAGATTGGTCTAGATAGGCATGTATCTTTTATATAATTGCATGACATGATATAAAGAAAGCTTGCAGGCATCTTTCAAGACTAGCCTTCATTTAACACAAATTGTGTACAGACAGCATTTTTCATGTTTTTGAGAAAAACGGAAACATAACAGCACAGTAAAAAAAAAAATTAAAAAAATTAAAAATGCAGTAAAAGTATAGTTCAATGTACTGTTTTAAAATGAAAAAAAATTCCATATGAATTTTTTACTGATTTTTTTCTGTCTTTTTTAATCACATATTAAATTTTACCTAAGTAAAAAACGGATTACCAGGACATTTGCTGTTGTTTTACGCAGTTTTTTTTTTTTTTATGATAGTGACAGCATTATGTAGAAGCTCTTTTTTTATTTTTTATTTTTTTTAATTTAGCCATTATTTACCAAGGTAAATGCCATTAAGGTTTCAAGCAAGACCAGGACAGCAGCATTACAAGTTTCAGACAAGGCATTAGAATATCAGATTATCAAGCAAAACCACAAAAACCTAATAGGTAACAATTTATGAAATGCAAGTTTTAATTTCAAGCCAGTAAGTGAAATAGTATTCACAAATTATACTCAGACCCTATGTGGACCATTCACCCCCTCATTTCATTTAGGCCTTCTCTGTATGATGGCAGTGATACATCTCAGTAAGAAAGTTGTCCATCCATTTTCTTAACTGCTTATTGAACTTAAGCTTCAGCTCCTCTACTACCCTGTGCCAGCTAATATAGGGCAAAAAGTGGATATACAGGCTGGACATCATGGATCTGTATGCTCCTATTTTAGAGTCCATCCAAACATGGGACAAATTTTTGTAAAGTTTTAAAAAAAAAAAAAAGAAGCATATCATTGCATTTTTCCATCCACTACCATCATGTATGTTTCTGTAAAGACACAAATGCCTTACCTCATAGAGCTGCTTGTCTGTGAGTGAGAAACAAGCTATCTGGGTGCGTCCAACTCTCTCACTGTTATCACGTCTCTGTTAAAACAAAGGCAGAGCAGACTTACACTGTGCAGTCCAATGTTGGAGTCCAGTTTACTGTCCAGCAAGAAGACAGGATGTGACACATACATTGTAGGTCTTAACTATAGTCTCGGCTACTGCATGTGCAAAAGACATCATGGGAGAATTTTAAAATATAATTACAGTATCTGACACACAAACGTTAAGGGGGAAAACAGTCCAGTGTCCTGCTTGCAAAGGGGACAGAACACACAATTCATGGCCAGGGCCAGCTGTGGCACAGGTCGGCTGTCCCATCAACTTTCACAGGGGTCCTTTTAGACCCATCACCTTGTACAGAGTACACAAAGAGTAGGCCAAAAATCACCCGAGCTTCAGTAACTCTGCCTTCAAGCTGCAGCATGTAGTAGGCCCTGGCCTGCACAGAGAAAAAGGATAATGGGACCAAGTATTCAATGGGATCTTAACTGTAAAGTTCACAGAACCACAAAAGAATATTTATTATAAAAGTATTGCATTTAATCCAAACCATCTTAAATCTGGACTATATACGTAACATTGCTGAACAGAGAAAATGTGGCAGTAGTCTTTGCAGTGTGGAGTATTAGTAGACTAGAGCGGAAGTGAATCAAATACCTTCAGTTAACCTAACCCGAGTACAGCTATTGGCTCACAAAAAAACACTCCTAATACTGTGCCAATTGCTCACAGCAAATGTGAAGGAGTCTACCTCCACATTTGCTGTGAGCTCCACAGTCTACCCTGTTACCCAGATAAGGACAATATAACTGACCAGCTAGGCTGGCATAGAGGTCTTAGAGTTAATGTCAAAACTGTAATTTCCTCATCTTCTGTTGTAAATTTTTGGTAATTTATTTAATGTTTTCAAATAAAGAAAAATACACACATGCACTTTTAAGTTGTACACTTTATACATCATGATTTATTTAGCAGATGTGTTTTACATATTGCTTTTAGCAGTTTACCTTTTGTTATTTTGCACTGAAAACAATGTGGGTAGAAATCCACCTTTTATCTAAGCCTAGACACAAAAGGATTTAAATCAGCAAGATTCTGCAGAATCGTGATGATTGGCTAAATTACTCCTTATGAATTCTCAGACTTTGATATGAATTGACACCTTTGACCAACAGGTGTCTTGACAGTGCTGATCACCAAAGACATGACCACCAGAAAGTGAGAGTCTACACCTGTTGTAGCTAAGATGTGTGGCACCATCCACTTACATCTGACCTTCAGTGTGGGAGTACAAAAGAACAATAGTCAGTAAATAGTTATGAGAGAGCTGTCAACGGTACAAATACAGAAATCACATGAAAATGTAACCAGAATGCAAAGAAAAGTAAACACAACAATTAAAGAAACAAAGCAAAGCACTGGGAGCTAACAGTTAACTTGTCAGCTACACCATTTGGCCTGCAGCCCTACAAGTACCAAGGTTTTGGCCCCCAACTATTTCTGTCACTCTTTTAAGAGTGGCACACACCCTGACCCTTGGTTTTTGTTCATGAAACTCAGAGGGCTCCAAACAGCTTGAACATAAGCTGAGGTCTACAATCCAAATTCCTGAAAATTTGGGACATTCAAATTTGAACAGAATGACTGTCTATCTATCTATTGTAGATACTGTGCTTTCCAATCTGCGCACGTCCACAACAGCTCCTCTAAGAGGACACCCTTGACATTACACACTAGAAGTAAAGGAAACGTGTTTTCGTAATGCATGCATAGTCTCTTATTTTATGTGTTAACTCAACTTTAAAGACTGGAATGGAATTATAAAACATTGTATCAGGGCCTATTACGTTGGAAAAGTTGCATCAAAAACATATATTTTTTTGCCCGCTTTTCAACTGGACCGTTTTTGTTATCAGCTAATGTGAATAAAACTAAGACCTCTACATATTGTCTGTGTCCAGTTTTCTGTCTTTTCTGTGTTGGAACACATATTTTAATACTTTCTTTCCACTGGCGGACTGAATTGTTGAAACTATCTATCTATGATGGTAAAAACACGTTGTCATTGTCATCTAAAAGCACACTGATTTACCTGGTAATGAAGTCTCTAGTGAGCCGTTGCTGTTTGACTCAGCTCATGGATTGTTTGGTTAATGCTGGCTGTCAAACAGAGTTCATGGTCACTCTTTTTGTCAAATATGTCAAAAGAAATAACCAGATAGAAAACTTTGCTGTAGTTTGTACAGTATGTATACTGTATTTCTCTTTCTTATTTGTACTAACTAGAAAAACGTAGTTAAAAAAGAACTCTTTAGAACTCTTGGCCTTGTGTTCTCAAGGCTGCTAGAAAAACCCATATATGTAATTACTGGTTTCAGGTAAATGCCAGGCAGGATGGGCATCTGTGGTGCTAGATATCTTGCTATGGATACCAAGAGTGCTACTTACATCACACAAACCCCAAACCTCAAAATAACTTGTTTTAGCCAAATGATTCATGATTAATGGAAACAAGCCTCTTTTTTTCTAAATTTTAAAATGTCATGAACTGAATAAATAAATTATGTCATTTAAGAAATAATTTTGTCTGAGCACTTTTTTTATATCCCTGGTCTTATTTTACCTGAAATGAAACTGTGTTTTTAAGGCTCTGTTGTCAGTGGCCATGTTTTTAGAGCTACTGACTGGGCTTTGATCATGCTCCAGTTCAGCAGTCTAAAGAAGGACAGAGAGGAATGAAACATGGAGGCAGACAAGGTGAAGGTGGAGAAGCAAAATATCACACATTCCCAGGAGAGAAGAAATAAGACTTGAAAGAAAATGATCACATAGACAAGTGAGAACTTTTATTAAGCAGTTGTGACATTAAGTCTCTGAACGCTTTAGAATTTCCTGTTCACCTAATTAATCCTAAAGAATGAATTGCAATGAGTGCAGTGACTGGACGCTTTATCAGGGTAAACCTTGCTAGTTACAGGTTGCACCGCCTTTTGTCTTCAGCACTCCTTAATTCTTCATGGTATACGTTCACCAAGGTGCTGGAAACATCCCTCAGAGATTTTGGTCCATATTGACACGATAGCATCACACAGATTTATCTGCTACCCTTTCCACCGCATCCCAGAAGTGCTCTATTGGATTGAGATCTGGTGACTGTGGAGGCCATTTGCGTACAGTGAACTCATCGTCATGTTCAAGAAACCAGTTTGATTTAGAAATTTGTGACAAGGTGCGTTATCTTGCAGGAAGCAGACATCAGAAAAAGGGTTCACTGTGGTCATAAGGGAATGGACATGGCCAGCAATAATACTCAGGTAGGCTGTGGTGTTTAAAAGATGCTCAGTAAGTACTAAGTGGCCCAAGATGTGCCAATAAAATATTCCTCACACCATTACACCACCACCAGCCGGAACAGTTGATACAAGGCAGGATGGATTCATGCTTTCATGTTGTTTAGACCAAATTCTGACCTTACCATTTGAATGTCACAGCAGAAATCAAGACTCCCTCATCAAACCATGAGGTTTGATGAGGGAGTCTTGTATGGTCCAGTCTTCTATGGTCCAGTTTTGGTGAGCCAGTGTAAATTGTAGCCTTAGTTTCCTGTTCTTGGCTGACAGAAGAGGCAGCTAAGTGTGGTTTTCTGCTGCTGTGGTCCATTTGCCACAGAGTTCGACGTGTTGTGCTTTCAGAAATGCTCTTCTGCATACCTTGGTTGTACTGAGTGGTTATTTGAGTTACTGTTGCATTCCGATCAGCTTGAAGCAGTCTGGCCATTCTCTTCTGACCTCTGGCATCAAAAATGCATTTTGGCCCAGAGAGCTGCCGCTCACTGGATATTTTCTCTTTTTTGGACCATTCTCTGTAAACCCTAGAGATGGTTGTGTGGGAGAATCCCAGTAGATCAGCAGTTTCTGAAATACTCAGACCAGCTCGTCTGGCACGAACTACCACATTCAAAGTCACTTAAATCAACTTTCTTCTCCATTCTGATGCTCAGTTTGAACTTCAGCATCTTGACCACATCTACATGCTTAAATACACTGAGTTGCTGTCATGATTGGCTGATTAGATATTTGCATTAAGAAGCAGTTCAACAGATGTACCGAACACAGTGGCTGGTGAGTGTACAGGAGCGTGTCTAATGCAAAGAAAGAAATTTAGAGGTTAAGGAGCATTTCACTACATTTTCTTTACTTCCCTTTTCCCAAAAGATAATATTACTCAAAATGTAGGGACTGGTGTCTTATAATGCTTTGAATGCAAGATGCCATTTTGGAAAAAAAAAAAATCATCTCATCGGATCATCTCATCATCAATCACATTTGCACACCTTTCTAAACTCTCCACAAAGTTTCCCCTTGTTTGTGCTCAATGAGCCTCAGTATCATACATCACAGTTGGCAAGGTGACTGAGCTGCAGTCTGGGTCAGGAATGATGACACTGAATCAGCACAGATGTGCAGAGAAGTGGAAGCGCACGTATGTAAAACATGTCCAAATTGTCAAACAGTTTGAATTCCTAACCGTCTCTTCATATCTTCAGCTTTGTAAGCCAAAAGTAAAGAGGAATAATTGTGACTACTTAAATGTATTCAAAACCTTTATCTTTGGTGCACAGTCTAAAAGAATATCTGACTTGATGGCTCGGTAAGAAAAAAGAGAGAAAGTAAAACACACTGAAAAGGTTAAAATTGATTCTGGCATCAAGAAGTCCATTTAATCAACCTCTTTAAGCAATGCAAACGGTGTTGTACCGACTCCTTGCTCGATACAGCTCATTAATGTTGTCCCAAAACTTTACCCATTCATCACGGGCTTTGTAGAAGTCAGATCCTCTGTAACAAAGCTCACTTCTGTCTGTCTTAGCAGACCCTGGAAAGAGCAAGTCCATATTTCATCACCACCATGCTACTGTCTAGCCAACAGAAATTTACATCCCATCTGCGGTCCCTGTCCGAATGCGGTTTCTTTTGTTTGCCTGGAGAGGAGGGGATGGAGGGCGGTCATTGATAAGTTAGTCTTTGTTAAAGTGTCACAGATGCTGAATGTGAAAACTGTGGGGCTCTGTATCAGAAAACCGATTGCACTGTAAAATAAATGCGACTTCCTGTTTCTGTTTTGAACTTGTAGAGGAAGTAAGTGTGTTTTTGGCATTTGTGTGTGTGTGTGAGTGAGAGAGTCCATACATTCACAACCACCTCATGAGTAAAGATTTGCTTGTGGAGCAGCTGCTGCTCACAAGCTCTGTTGTCAGATTGGTTTGTGGCTCTCTCTAATTATAATCCATTTCAACAGCGCTGCTTACACTTCATTTAATCACATCAGTGGGTTTGGACATGCCAAGAGCACTCTGTTGGTGAGATAGAAGTGATATTCATTGTCTTTCATTGGATGCAAGCATTTTCTTTCAATCCATGATTCCTCATCTTAACTTCTAAACTTTCAATTCATGAAGAAAGTATATAAATATATAAAAAGCTTACTGACAGCACAGCACTGAAATTACAGAATGATTATTACAATAGGTGTGACTGTGAGTCATGATGAAAGAAGAAAAGAGTCAGAAGTTTTCAAGGTTTCTCTAGAGTCCAAAAGAAGAAAAAAAGAGAAATAAAACATTGAATCCCAAGAGAATAACAACAAAGAAACATGAGACAAAACACATACACAGATTTGTTATAAAAAAAAAAACATTTCAGGTACTTTATACCCAGTTTAAAACTGCGTAAATCATTTTTGGTGAATGTTAATACGTTTTTTCAAGCACAACTGGAACAAGGCCACTTGCAGTTTAATGTCCTACTGACTGAATGAACTTGCTAAATGTTTAGTTTCATTGCACTGTAGAGCTTGAAAGCAACTTTTTTGATTTACCAGTAAAACTAGCTTGCACTCCCACCGATGGCAATTAATTTCATGTAAGCTGGAGACACAATGTTCACATACAGTGCCTTGCGAAAGTATTCAACCCCCTTGGCATTCATCAGGTTATTTTGCCTCACAACCTGGAATCAACATGTTTCACAATGACATTTCATGTGATGGATCTGCACAAACTAGGTGAAGTGAAATGAGGAAAAAATTTAGAAAAATGAATTTTTAATAAATTAAAATCTGAAGATTGGCATGTGCATAAGTATTCAGCCCCCCAACATCAGTACTTTGTAGAGCCGCCTTTTGCTGCAATTACAGCTGCAAGTTGCTTTGGATAAGTCTCTATGAGCTTGCCACATCTTGCCACTGGGGTACTTGCCCATTCCTCAAGGCAAAACTGCTCCAGCTCCGTCATGTTGGATGGTTGTCGCTTGTGAACAACAATCTTCAAGTTTGACCACAGATTCTCAATTGGATTGAGGTCTGGACTTTGACTAGGCCATTCCAACACATTCAAATGTTTCCCCTTAAACCACTCAAGTGTTGCCTTAGCAGTATGCTTCGGGTCATTGTCCTGCTGGAAGGCGAACCTCCGTCCCAGTTTCAGATCACAGGCTGACTGACACAGGTTTTGCTCAAGAATATCCCTGTATTTGGCACCATCCATCTTTCCCTCGACCCGGACCAGTTTCCCAGTCCCTGCTGCTGAAAAACAACCCCACAGCATGATGCTGCCACCACCATGTTTCACTGTGGCGATGGTGTTCTGAGGGTGATGGGATGTTCTGGGTTTGCGCCAGACATAGCATTTTCCTTGGTGGCCGAAAAGTTCAATCT
>VUQS01031752.1:35407-50204 GCA_015108495.1 Heterochromis multidens | reverse complement strand
CAAGGGATGAACCAGTGTTGTATCTACACATAACAGACAACTTAACAAAGAACCAATTTTAAATTGTATGTTTAGGCGCTTTGTTACTAACAGCCTGTCGCAAAAACACATCATTTGTTTCTTTAGTTGAATCAATGAAAAATGCCAAAGATAACACAGTTTGACAGGCACGGTATTTTTGAATCAACAAAGTGATTCCCAAAGAGCTATTAGCCAAAAACTTGCCATACTTTAGCATGGTGGGCAGTGTGTCCTTAAAAAAAATTAGGAAACTGGACAAGTGGAGGACATAGAAGAAGTGGTAGGCTTAAAAAACTCTCTTCAGCGGATGAACAGTATCTGAAAGTCAGTGTCTTAAGGGATGAGAAAAAATCCAGTAAAGACCTGACACAGAGAGATGCATCTGGCCCTTCAGTTGATCCATCTACTGTTCACTGAAGCCTCATCAGAAATGGTCTCAGTGGAAGGGTGGCTGTCAAGAAGCCACTCTTAAGGAAGGGAAACAGGGAGAAAAGGCTGAGGTATGACAAATTATACAAGAACTGGACTGAAAATCAGTGGAAACAGGTCTTATTGAGTGACGAATGCAAATTTGAAATTTTTGTTCAAATTGTTGTCAATATGTACAGAGGAGGTCAGGAGAGAGGTACAACAGTGAGTGTCTACAGCCATCTCTAAAACGTGGTGAAGGCTCTGTCGTGGGTTGGGGCTGCATATCAGCCAGTGGTGGAGATCTTCTCAAAACTGGTGGAATTATGAACACGGAAAAGTACCATCAGATTTTGATTCACCATGCAATACCATCTGGCTTAATTTTTTTTTTTTTTTTGCATTTTCCCCAAACACAACCAATGCAGTAAAAACATACCTGGACAGAAAAACACACAATGGAACTCTTATCCATCATGGATTAGCCTCCCCAGAGACTGGACCTCAACATTATTGAAGCAGTGTGGGATCATCTTGACAGAGAGCAAACAAAATGCAGCCAACATGCAAAGAAGAGCTTTGGATGTCCTTCAAGAAGCTTGGAGAACTATTCCTGAAAAGTACTTAAAGAAATTACAGAAAGCTGCCTAAGAGAGTTCAGTCTGTGTTGAAGAATAAAGGTGGTCATACCAAATATTGATTTTCTATCTATCTCATTAGAAATGTGCAAACTTTATTTTTGTCTTATCTACTGTATTTCCATGTATGCTTGCACATATTTCTGTAAACTGCTGCACCTATTTCAAAATATAAAGAAATGAGGGGTAGCTCAAGACTTTTGTGCAGTACTTTTTATCAGCTAGGTTGTGATAGCAGGCTAAATGATCCATCTGAAATAATGACTTGTAAATCCACAGGTTAGTCAACATGTTGTTTTAGTTTCACTTCAACTGTAAGTAGGCCTAAGAGTCTACATCCATGCTAGTGGTTATGTGAAGCTGTACTTTGGAAGAGCAATGTTTCTTATAATCATAGTAACATGTTCATGGTGATGATGCCAATATGTTGATGTTTAACAGTTAAAATGTGTTTTTTACGACAGTTACGACAGTAACAGTTTTTAACTTTTTTTTTGTAAATTTAAATTCTTCTGAATTTAAATTGGGGGAATTATAATCAATTTACAAAATTTCAGAGAAACTAAACTGGTGGCGTGATTGTTGACATATCATAATTATTCTTCCTAGAGACACAACTACCAGTGCTAAAAAATTAAATTTAAGGATTCTACAGCAAAGGTCTTTTTTTAAAAACCAAAAAAAACCAAAAAAAAAAAACAGTGACCCAGTTTTTCTGAATAATTTTCAGACTGTCAACAGTTGCCAGTAGTGAAGTGCTTTCTACATGAAAGTCCTTGGAAAACCACGGAGAGTTCTGTACAGTTGCACACCAGCTTGTAAAAAATAAATTAAAATAAATAAAAAAATGCTTTGACTACAACAAGACCTTTCAAATAAAGCCGTATTTGATGGAAACCAATAAATACAGAAAAACTTTGAGTCAGTCAAGTCTATTTGGCTATCAATCCTCAGTTGTTGAGATCTTCATTGTTCATCTGCAGTAAATATTATCAACTGGCCTGCTTAAGTCAAATTTCCTCTCAGCTCAAATATTTTGCAAGATGTATGTTGAGGACTGGTGGCCAAGAGTTTGGAAGTTTGGAAACCATAACAGCATAACACCACTTTTTTTGTAAGGTTATGGCTTTTCAGTCCTGTGATAAATTTCTATTTCTGTCATTTTCTCCATTACACATACAGATTTTACAGGCAAGTGTTTGTGCAGGTTTTTAGAAGAACAAAAGCTCCATACAGCTAGGTTCAGACTGAGTATGCAGTTCCTGAAGTCTGGGTTTTAAGTGTGCATAAAGGAGACTTAATGATTAGACGTATTTTTTTAATACTATGTATAAAGTGCTTCATTAAAATTTACAACCATGATGCATGTGACAAACTGAAGCGAAGAGCCAAATCATTCTTGAGGGCCAAACATCAATATAAGTACAACCATTGTCACATTTTAATAACTTTAACAAAATTGTGTTTCTATTTTCAAACAGACTTTTGGAAAGTTATACGTTTTTGCCTGACTGACTTGAAAAACAAACAAACAAACAAACAAAAAAGCATGCTGATTTAGAATGGGATGCATTACACTGTTTATTAGCAATACTTACTGCCAATTACAATGTGATGTCATCTATATGTGCACATAATGAGCGAAAACTGAACTTAAATACGGTGAAGACATTCTTCAGAGGTTCCTGATGCTCACCCAAACCACAAAGCCAAAAATAGGCATCTGCTTTGATTTATTGTTGCTGTCAGATATAAAAATGTACTTACTTGCCTTTGCCTGTATCAGTCATGATCTCTAGTGGTCCCTTTGCTTTAACCTTTGCTACTAGAGAGCTTTTTAATCTGACTGTGTTGCATCGGAAAACAAAACCAAAACAACAATAAACAAATACATCAATCTAGCTCTTTAAATGTTGTACCACCTTGTAAATATAAGATGCAGAAAGATTACAGATACAGATACAGATAGTTCTGTAAGCTGATTTTTGTACTTACAGGTTCATGATGGTGAGTCTGGAGTTTCACCATTCTTGTCGTTACGACTATTTGGAAGTCCGAGATGGAGACAGCATCAACTCGCGCGTTATCGGTAGATACTGTGGGAATAACAGACCTGCCCCAGTCCACAGCTCCAGCAACAGTTTGCATGTTCTCTTTGTGTCTGATGGTTACAAGAATTTTGACGGATTCTTTGCCACTTTCCAAGAGAACTCAGGTAAGTTACATAACAAACCAAATAGCACCACTGCTGCCGATAAGAACAGTACTTTTCTTCTTTCTTTGAGAGTATTTATGATTTGAGGCTGGAAAGTATGTACCATACTTTCCAGCCTCAAATCATAAACTAACCATCGCTGAAGAAAACTATTTTAAACCTAAAACCAAATCTTAATTCTTAGAGTGAGCTGGAGTCTTTGCTTTTTTATATGCAATAGATAAGAAGTCATTTGTAAAGTCATACTGCATGAACAAAGGGGTTCTTTGGAATCACAACAACTGCAAACAAGAAAGACGTTTCCATGGTATTTAGTGTCCAGTACCTAATAAAAGCTCTTAATAGTGCATGACTGGCACCTACATTTTTTGGCAAAAGACTGTTATGGGTGTTGAGTCTGTTAACAGCCCATTTAGAAACCAAAATACCCTCACTTCACAGAAATGTCCTCATTCTCAAGGTCTAGAACTCAAAAACAGACACACACGCATGTTACTAGTGCCTAAGCCAGATGTAGTAAAAGTAAACACAGGGCTTTTTATGTAGAAATTGCCAAACACTAAAAAACGATGTTTAAATTACTTCAGCTTTGAATATGATTCCTGGATGTAGCCTGATGTCTACAGCCATGCATTTCGACATTCTACAGCGTTTCTGTTTGTACCATCATGTCATACATTTGTATGTTCACAGCTTGCAGTTCTTCCCCTTGCCTGCATGATGGGACTTGTATCCTAGACAGTTCTTACTCTTACCACTGTGCCTGTCTGGCTGGCTACACAGGCAAGAGGTGTGAAAATGGTGAGTCTGTAAAATAACCAAAGTCTCTATAATATGATCATGTGAGTAAAATGCTCATATTTTGGGGGAAAATATTAAAGTTGGGAATTTTTAAAAAAATGCACGCATGTTTTAATCACAGGGAAGAATAAACCTGTCTAATTTTCCATCTCATGAGGCATCGGAAAGATGTGTCTTAATGTACTGAGGCTTACAAAATCCCTGAATTATTTCAGTAATTTTCATCTGAAATGAGACACGCCCAGTTACAACAAATTTATGAAGAATTGATTTCTTCCCTAAAGCCTTTTAACTGTCGTTGCTGCCCAGAGGCAGGCAGTGATTCATTTTCACAAGGGAGAGGTTTGTGGTCTGGGCTGAGATCAGGCCAGCTGCCTTCCACAGTCATATAGTCAGTACAGTCTGTGTTCGTCTATGTTGATTTCAAGTTTCATTGGAAGGGATTGCAAAACCAAATGGCCACCTAACAAATATATTTGCATGAAATTAAGCAATATTCTTCTGTTGACAGATTAATAATGTAAATGAAGAAAG
This sequence comes from Heterochromis multidens, assembly GCA_015108495.1. Lineage (NCBI taxonomy): Eukaryota > Metazoa > Chordata > Actinopteri > Cichliformes > Cichlidae > Heterochromis > Heterochromis multidens. Next base: position 45,587 of record VUQS01031752.1, on the reverse strand, counting down.
AAGAAACTAACTGAGGACAGAAGGTAGCGAGAGGAAGTGGACAAGGAGAAGAAACACAATGTATTTTCTAGAGTGGAAATCAGCAGGACCTTTTGGTTACTGTATTGCCACTTTATACCACCTTAAATATTTGTGTGGCCTGGAGCTCTGGGGGTACTGCTCCCCTAGGGTCTGGTTAAAGTCACTTTGCCCTACAAGGTCTTTTAGTTATGGATGTCTGGTGTGTTTTTGTATCCAATACACCTCTCTTAAGATTCTGCAAAAACAGACGTGGTGAACTCCACATTTTTTCTTGTGGTGTTGTTTTTCGGGGCTAGATTCAAGTCCATAAAACTAATGGTGAAACAATTCGACTTATATAACAAGAGATGGTATTTTCCATTGGAGGAGACACCCATTAAAAAAAAAAAAAAGACAGTTTCATTCCACACTGTGCATTCATCTGTATTCTCACGAGGAATCCTCAGCTGTTAATTTTAATGGAAAAGAGCTGGAACAATGTTAATGTCTTACATTTTGTGGAGATAATGTAGTCTGTGTTTCAGCTTGAGAGTCAGATGGAGAATTTCAAATATGAACCTGACCTTAGCCATATTTTTTGCCTTCAATAACCACCCTGTCATCTGTCAAAAGCCTAAGCTAAAACTCATTTGGTATTAGAAAAAAATGTGACACTTTATCATCAAAACTTGTGACAGGAAATGATTTCTATTCTTTTTCTTTTTCTCTCTCGGGCACAGTTTAATTTATCAGTTTCAGTATGCAGTATTTAACACAGTTTCCACAGAACTAATGAAAGAAAGGACTGTTTACTCACAGTACAGGTCATGATGTGTAACATGTTAGCATTCCACCCTAATAACTCCACATTCATTTCACAGTCGCACATAAAAGATGAATCATTTCACAGACAGAGTAACAATGCACACAGCACCTCTGGGTGCTGCATGGTTTTTTATACATTTTCAAAGGAGGTCAGCCACAGTTTATTTCTCTACTTTTGGTTGGCCAACGGCATTCCTCATCCCCTAAAGGACTGAAGGTTGGAAATGCCCTAAGTTAAAAAGATTATAGGGAGGGTTCTTTGGTTTAGAGCTATAAAACCACAGACACTGCTGTTCATGGATCTGATCCCACTTAAAGTCAACAACATAGCAAATCTCCTGAGGGACTGTCTCAGAGTGATATGATAATTGTTGTGTTAACACATCTTTTGTGAACGCATTTGCAGGCCCTTATCACAACATTTGTGCGCATTCTTGCAGCTGCCCTTAATGATGAAGTAGTACAGTGTGTCACAAAATGCAGAAGAGTTTCCCTGGATGGTTTTGTTTTGCAGTAGGTTCTTATAGAGGACAGTTACACACAGTATTCCATAAACACATTACCAGTCTCTACTATCCCACTTCGTTAAATCCTCTTTTACAACAGTGGAAAATTGAACATTTTGACTAAAGCGCTTTTATTGCATCTATTTCTTCCTCATTTACAAGCCATGTGTTTAAGTCGTGCTGTGAACTGTTCACACTTCACCATGATGGGTGAAATTATTCATTAATGAGTCTCTGAGGTAGCAGGCTATGCTTTTAAATCTCAGGAACTTTTTGATTTAGAAGAACTGAGCCTTTGGTTTATGGACTACCTGTCTGACCTGTAAATATCAGAAGGCAGTGAACTTGCTGAAACTATTTGTGTGGCCTTTTACAGCAGTAAACTGATTGTTGAGGCATGCTAGAGATGCCTCCTATGCGTTTTAATTTTGATGATTGGACATTTAGTTAGGAAAAAGAGAAACTTCATGTGTCCATAAATAAACCCTGCATGTCTGTATTTCTCCTCAGTGGTGGGTTGCCGCAGGCCTCCAGTGCCCACCCACGGATCTACAGAGGGTCTGTTTCATCATTCTGGTGCACGCATCACTTTCCGTTGTGACCCTGGGTTTGAGCTGAAGGGGTTTCGTACTGCCATCTGCTTGAGTGACGGAACATGGAGTGCGCCTGCTCCAGATTGTGGTAGGATAATAATGCAAATGTTTTTTTTTTCTTCAAAATATTACAGTTTCATATCCGGGAAAGTCATATGACTGTTATTTGCATGTCTCTGGATACCATGCATACTGTATCAGAAATGGTGCAGCTCATGGGAAAAAATGTGTTTTTTGTTTTTTTTTCCTGCCTTCAGTTCCAGTGGAAAGAGTCTGTACTCTCCCACCCAAGCCTGCTAATGGGGACCACTTCTTGGTTTATGGACCCAATGATGTTCTCATTGCTCTACAGTACTTGTGCCGCCAGCCCTATGAACTCAGTGGTGGCTCTCAGAGAACCTGCCTCCCTAATAACACCTGGAGTGGGACTCCTCCTGTTTGCATTAAAGGTTGGAAAATATGTCTTAATAAATGGAGACTGGAGATGAAATGGATGAGTCATTTGTTTTCATTTCTTGTAAGTTGTTACCAGATCAGAGAAAATGACTCAGTACCTAGAACTATTCAGCGTACAAGCCAACGTTGAACCAAACAATTTCCAATCATCTGCTAAAAGATAACGGATTGATGATTGTTTTTAAAAAAAATGTTTTTCTTTTATTCACAGTGAATAACACTCTTACTGAAGCAGAAAAGGACAAAGTAAAAGAGACAGAAAAGGGCACAGAAATAGATATTTACAGCAACAAAGATATCAGTAAAACTAAAGAGAAAGAAGAAGAGAACACAACTCGAGAAAATGAAAGTATTGCCGGAAAAGATATAAACACTGGGCAGGAGAACACAACAGCATTTGACAGGGAAGATAAATATACTGGGACCATTCCAGAGAAAACTGTGGCTGAGGGCAGGAATGAAGGCGAGCTAGATGAGAGAAATACTGGCCCAAAGAAGCCTTCTGGAGGTGAGGAAAATCAAGTGACTAGCAAAGGCCCAGATACCAGCCGGAAGACAGTTGAAAAGAAAGAACCGAAACAACCTGAAAAAAAAGAAGACAGTTCAGACAACACAAACTTTGACAGAGGAAAGACAGATCTCACAGAAATAACTGTGATAAAAGAGAAAGGACAGGAAGAGAGTGAAAGAAAAGAGAAGCAGGTGAATGGGAAAAGAGATCCGGACAAAGTCGGCCCCAATGACACCAAGCTGAGGACGGTCATATCTGAGGGGGAAAACACAGTGGAGATATTTGAATTGGAAATGACAAAGAACAACAATGTTACACATGATACCGAGAGCACAAATAAAGAAAATAATACCATAGGATCTCTACCGCCAGTGAGGAAAATAATTCCCACTCGAGTTAACATTACCCTGTACAGAGCAGAAAATGGGAAACCAAAGGAAGAATCAACAACTAAAAAGGATGAAAAGGATTCAACTGAAAAAACAAAGGAAGAGGTGGAAAGAGAGAGGAAGGAGAAAGAGAAAGAAAAGGAGAGCGAAGCCAACCAAAGCTTCACTGGTAAGAGAATTACTGAGAAAAATCTGGATAAATAATTGAATGAATAATTATCCGCTTTTATTTGGCTATCACTCTCACCCACTGTCTGTTCTTCAGAAAAAAGCTGCCCACCTCTACCTCGCCACTACCATGGCTACCACCAGGTAGTGCCAGGTTTGGAGCCTGAAACAGTGGAGTTCATGTGTAATCACTCTTATGCTCTCAGTGGTGATACCCGACGTACATGCCAGCCAGATGGCACATGGAGTGGCAAACAGCCCCTCTGTGTCAGAGGTACTGTCATCCGTCCTGTCTTTTTCTATTAATTTAAATAATTATTATGATTTTGTTGTTTGAAGATTTTTGGAATGTTTTTATCTCTTTAATTGTGCACACACAGCATTTTTTTTGTTTTTGTTTTTTTTACTGATTGTTACTGGACTGGTCAGTAGGTTTCAAATATGGTGTCTTTTCAGACAGACTGAAGCATTAGCACACAGAACTGGACACTATAGTGTTTTCTAACAAAATTAACAATGGTTGTGGACATTATATCAGTCTATTAAACTTGTAGTTATACAGGCTTGTAAGTCAATGATTCCAAAATGCTGAATAAATGCTAATGCTAAATGTTATTAATGAAAGGATTCTGGCAGTAAAATAATCCATCAAGTCTGAAGCTGTAAATATTAATTAGTTCTTAATGGATTTTGGCCTGGATGCTCTGTAGCTCTTTGCCAAGAGGTAAGTGGAGGAACTGTCCACTGGCACAGCTTTAATGAATAAATTAAAGAAATAGAGGCATAGCCAAAGAAGGCTATGCTATACAGCATTACATGGATTATTTTTTTTTAACTCAAAAGTTGTCCTTATTAATACTTTTTAAAGGCTTTTAAGTGAAAAGTATTGATAAACCAATTTCTCAAAAGAAGGTTTAACATTGTGGGAAATGCTCCTATTTTATTTTTGGTTGAGACTTACATATAAAGATAGATACCACGCTTGTGCCTCTTTATTAGAAAAATACTGCAGTCAGCAGCCGGTTGGCTTGCATGTAGTGTAACATACAGATTGAATTAGGCCAAATCAAGTCACTTGTCCAGTTCTGGGTGCCCCATTTAAGTCACAGCAGATGATGATAACTGGCTTTTTTTTCTTCTTTTTTTTCTCGTGTATACTACATGGACCCACAGCCATCAGGCTTTACGATTCTCATACAAATAGTAGATGAGCTATGTCAGACATATGAATTTAGTCTTATAAATCAATAAAGTTAGTCTTATTCTTATTTTTATTCTTCTTCTTATGTGTTATGAATGTGTTTTAAAATATATAAATGTATATGTTTATTTGCAGCATGTCGAGAACCCAAAGTGTCAGACCTGGTAAAACAAACAGTTCTGCCCCCTCAGGTACCATTCAGGTATGATTATCAATTCATTATCTTATATAAAGTAATTGACAAGCATAAATATATAGTATAGTTTAGGTAAACATGCTATTTAGCGACTGAACAATTCATTTTAATAACTCACGGGTCATACAGTGCATTTACTACATACTCCTTGGCATATGTTTCCCCTCAGAAAGACACCTGTGCACAAGCTCTACTCCTCTGACCTGGAGCAGCAGCTCCAGTTGCACAGCCCCACTAAAGCCCCCCTAGTGCTTCCCCAGTTGCCCCAGGGGTTCCACCATCTTTACACACATATAGAATATGAATGTGGCTCTCCGTTCTACCACCACTTTGGCAGTTCCCGTCGGACTTGCTTGAAGACAGGGAAATGGAGTGGGCGCCATGTCTCCTGTTCACCAGGTGAGAGCAGCAGAGGACCACTAGTTGTGAGACATTTTAATACAGTTATATACAACCACATAACAATCCACTGCAGACAGGATTAAAAATGATGATGTGACCACTTAGACATAGTGTTTTGATAGCCATTTATATAATGAAGGAATACTTGATGGACATATACAACAGCTCTTTCTAAAAGCATTCCTGCCTCTAATTGCTGACACTGAGTAAAACCTTGTCACCATCTCTAGTAAGCATTTTTGGTTGCTGTGAGCCTTATACCCCTCTGTGAAAGCTTCCTAAGAAACTAACAAGAAATTCCATTAGCTGATATGTACAGCACAGCTGTGACATAGAGTTTAAAATATCAGAATTTTCAATGAAAGATGCCAGATGTTACACTTACAACCAGGCTCGACAATGACGCCTCTCTTTTCCATAAACAACAAATTCTTGTATAAATGCAGTTAGATTTGAGAATATCATTATAGCAAAGTTAAAACACAATCGATGTAATGCTGCTGTTTGCACGTTATATTTTCATTATATAAAAGGGTGAAGATGACTTTTTGCAGTGTAAAGCCATTCGTATTAAACCTTGGATGTAGCACACATTATTACATTTTTTAATATCACTAGCTTTTAATTAAATAACACTGAATATGTACCTATAAAAACACCTTATAATGAGATTATGCACATAAAACTACACAGCAATAATCACTCTTTATTTTGTTTACTACACTCTTCAATTGTGTTCCTTCTCTATGAGATTTGTCACAATCACAAAATGGACTGCCCTTTATGAACAACTTCCTTAATATAAATCTGAAAAAAAGGAGAAAAAAAAATCTGTGAGCTTTGTTTAGCATTAATAAAACACATCTGTACACTGTCAACAAATACTGGAGGAAGACTGATTTTTTTTATAAGGTCCTGACTATGGTACTGAGCAAATAAAACAACACCAGATCAACAGCTTAAATCTCTTGAACAGTCTGTGCCTTTGGTCTGACTTTGTAATTCTTGGGCATTAGGATATGGGTATAAGTTTTCAGGTGACTTTCATTTTGTAAAATGTATATGGAACAGGTACCAGTCTAGTCTATGTGCAAATTGTTAGTTAAAGATTACATTTTCTCCCTTCTTCATTCAGGGAGTCACGTTTCCTTTAAGTGTTTTATATTCTGCTCCATCAGTGCTACTACTTAGCATTTTTGCAAAAAGGTTTAAATAAAAGCAGTCCCACAGCTCAAAATGTTGACTTAGCCTCAGTGTAAATTCGATTTTTCCTGTCTTGTTTTTCTTGTCGTTCCCTTGATAATGGTCTCACCTCTCATCCTCTTTGGCAGTGTGTGGGAAGCATCCAACCTTTGACCCAGAGAAACCAGAAGAGGCTCACTGGCCTTGGCTAGCTGCCATCTACCGCCGCTCCACCAAGGGTACAGAGACCAAGGTGACCAAGGCAGACAGCCAGGCAGGATCCCTGAAGAAGGATGGTGGAGCAGGAACTGGCAAACACAATCAGGCTTTTGACTGGCAGCTGGTCTGCAGTGCAGCTCTGGTTAACCAAAGGAGTCTGGTGGTAGCAGCTCACTGTGTGACAAATCTGGGCAAGGTTTTTCCCGTGGATACAGCCACAATAAAGGTGGTGGTGGGGAAGCACTATCGTGATGATCATAGAGAAACCAAAGGCCTTCAACACCTGCGGGTAAGCTGTTGGAAGTCTTGTTATTAAGACAATCCCCTTTAATAAAACTTGCAGAGTAAGCTTGTCTTTTCCTCTTTCAGGTGGCCTCTATTGTTATTCATCCAAACTATGACCCTAATATTCTTGACTCTGACATTGCTGTGATCAAATTACTGGACAAGGCAAGGATTGGAGAAAAAGTCCTGCCTCTCTGCCTGTCAGACAACCAGGAAGAAGAGGCAACCTCTGCTCAAGGGCTCGTGACAGGCTGGTCTCCACTGCCCGAGTCAAGTTTAGGCCCTGATGAGAAAGCGAGGGCTGGGCTCGTTCACCTTGCTGATGTAGTGCCATGTGAACAGCAGTATGCTCGTAATGGGGTGCCAGTCAGTGTTACAGACAATATGCTTTGTGCCAGCCAAAAGCCTGACTATGGAGCATCTAACATATGTCCCTCTGACACTGGGGGAATTCTTGTCCTTCCTGCCCTCTCTGAAAATGAAGCCAATGACAACCAAAAGCCTGCTTCTACACAGGTGCAAGGGGAGAGCAAAGGACTGTGGAGACTCCTGGGACTGGTGAGCTTTGGGTATGACCAAGGGGAGTGTGATCCTGACCTCTACACAGTCTACACACATGTAGCCAACTTTAAAGACTGGATTGAGAGCAATATGAAATAAACATCTTACAGTCCTCTCCCTTACTTAGTCTGTATTTCAGTGCATTCATTCTGTCTAATCTTTTTTTTCATGCACAAGGGCATTTTCCTACTAAACCCAGAAGTAACACTGGACAACACAGTGCTCTAACTGAAGGGGGTGCTAACACATTATATGTGCTGATGCATCAGCCTTTCATCTGAAGACTTTAGTGTTCAGGTCGTTCAACCTGAGGTTACACACTTGAAAATGACAAGAAAACCATTCATCTGAGTATTTGACTGTTAATGGTTTGGACTCTACCCACTGTTATGTATATATGTTGTAATGTTCTGAATTATTATATCAATTCATACGACTCAAGAGATGTACATACTTTATTGAAAGAGAAATATCATGGCATTTTTATTAAAGGAAAGATTGGTGTGGTGAAGCTTGTGAGACTGGTTATTTGTATTCCTTCACATGGTGTAAAACTCTTTATGTATCCATATACAAATATATTCTACAGACAGAATCAGTTACATTGAAAAAGCACATTTTATTTGCTTCATGAAGCACACAGTGGAATGAATCCGGGTCAGGGCAGCACCATTTTCACAAGCATAAACAGAGCAAGTTATTCACAGATCATTTCCCAAATCAATTACTTCCATTCTGACTTTTCTCCATTATACAACTTTTTTTTTTCCAAGTGAGTTGACATAGACAGAGGACCTGCAGCTTATAATAAGTTCCAAAAAGTGACAATAAACAATGCATTACTGTAATTATTATTAAGTGTATTACATTTATACACAGAATGAAATAGGTAAAATGCTGCAATCTTACCACATGGATGCAAATGACCTGAGTTTTGATTTCCAGCTGGCTGCAATGGCTGCGTGTCATTCCACCTAATGTAATATTTTGGCAAACACTTTCCTATCCAGTCTAGTGTCTTCTTCTTTGTCTTTCTATTATTGTTACTATTAAAACTATTTGGCCATTTAACAATTCAACAGGAGATATTAATAATACAAGGTTGCAACTGGAATGCCAAACTGGTAGAATCGCCTTTTTCTCTTCACAGGAACATCTTCTATCAAAGACTTACTGTCTTCTCTTCACCCATTTACTAAAGCTGAACAACAGCTTAGCAATAGTCCCATGTTTCCCAGAGGACAGTCCTATCCACTTAGGCTGGGAGACCGTCTGTTCACAGGCCCTTGTAAGCTCACAGGGCATCATCAATAGAGATGAACCATAAGCTGACTGGCCTGGGAACAGAGGTGTAGCCCTGAACAAAGTACTGGGATAATGATGAGAAAATGCTACCATGAGAAAATAGTTTACACTGGAGAGCCGGAGGGGCAAAATACTTAACACCAGACTTACAGAAAATGTTTAGGTGTTGATCCAGTTTCCCAGTTAGGCTGATGGGCTCTCTGTGCTTGCTTCTCAGCATGAGAAGAAGCCTTTGAGTTGAAAAGGATGCCCACACACTCCATTGTTAGCATTCTGGCCATAGCAAAATGGGGCTTGTTCTGTAATGTCCAGAAATTTCTTTTACATTTACAGCTCAAGATTTGCTCCTCATGTTTCTCAAAGAGATTCTTACCTTTTAGCTCTCAGTCCCAAGCCTATTCGTTGCTACTAAAAGTAAATAAAAAAATCTGGTTGTCAATGTTTAGCCAAACTTGGCTAAAGTTACTCCAGCATTAATCAAACAGCGATTTCCTACTGTATTTTGGATTTACTCAGTCTAAACTGCAGAGTCCACACACTGCAATAGTTACATTCCACCCTATGTGTTTCTAATTAGTGTATGTGTCACAAAAAAGATAGATGCATAAAGACGGAAACATGAACCCTTGACTTGGTGACACAATACAAAACACACCAGGTAGGGGGAACCTACCACAGCACTGCTGCAGTCTTGCTTTATCAAAAATGGATGTGTTAAGTGGCCGCACTGTGTTACAACACACAACCACTGTAGGTGCATGCATAAAATAAAAAAAAAGAAAATAAATGAACTTGATGCCTAAAAGGACCCTTGGACTACTACAGTTGTAAAGCCAGAGCAAAATGTGAGTTAAAATCTTGGGTAACAGACTTTTGTAGAGATACCTGTACATAAGGACTGAGTAGCAAAATAAATTTTTAATGAGGAAGAGTATAGCGTGAAAACAGTTGAAGAGACAGGGCCAGCAAGTACAAGAAGTGGATAATGAGTGTACAAACTCTAATTAAGACCCAGACTGAGACGAGTTAAAAGGAGAGGGTGGGAAGGCTTTTAAAGTTAGGGAGGACAACAGGCAGCAGACATTTTAGGCCTAAAAGCTCAAAGGAAAATATTTTAACTCACACATTTTTGGTGGGGCAGACTGTGTTTGTATGGGACAGTATGGGACATGTTACTCAGCTGAGAGGTGGTGTGAAGTTTTGTTATATTTAACTTAAAAATGAGCACACACATTCTACTCAAAGAGATCGGCATTGATCACATTTATGTCTATGTATACCATAAATGTGCATAAATGTAAGCTTTTTTTTTTTTGGTAAGTTTTTGTGGTGTTAACAAGCAGCTGAACAGGTGTATCTAACAAAGTGGCTGGTGAGTGGT
>VUQS01031752.1:0-16176 GCA_015108495.1 Heterochromis multidens | reverse complement strand
GTGTGAGATTCATGAGTAGCTGGTCGTGTGTGTGTGTGGCGGTGGAGTCAAGGGGTGGGGGGTGTGGTGGGGGGAGGTGGTTGCAGACATCAGGATGGGGCCATTCAGGTTGCTGTGTCTGTGACTAAGTCTGTCGTCTGGACTGTGTTGACTCGCTCCTCTCTGGATGCTTTGGACAAGTTTGTGGACAGCTGAAAGCAGGTTGTCGTCAGCAGAGCAGTGGTGTTTTTAGCCACCGGCTGTACCTGGGACCTTATCTGCTGACATCTGGCAACATATTTGGATGGAGCACTTGTGATCCTACTAACACTTTCTTGTGCTAATTCCCTCTTAAATACCAAAGACTGGAGATTTGATCCTGGTAAATGTATATAGCACTTACCTCAACTCCCCCAGAAATGAAGTAAGTACTATGTATTTTCATTCATATATTCATATGCTTACTCCTTTTACTTTTTTATCCTTTTTTACTCCAGCCACTTAATGATTTAATGAAGTTTTTTTTAATATAATGCAAAACATAGTTTCATAGTTATAGTTTTATTCACACCTCCAGTAAATTCTTCATGGCTTTACAGTCCTGTAATGCAATTAATCTGACTAAGCCCTCAGCCAAGATTAACCGGTTTAGAACATGATCCCATTAGTGACTGAGAAGAAGAAACTATGTGTGTGTGTGTGTTTGTATATGTCAGACGGCCTGAAATATGGGTTTGTATTGAACATTTAGTCAAATCTGATAATACTGATACAAAAGTAACTTTTTTACATTTACACTTTCTAAAAAAAAAGAAGCCCAGACCCATCTGACTGTGGATTTAAATGTGAAGCTTCTCAGAATTATTTGTTAGGGCACAATAATTAATTCTAAGCTTATGAAATGTTAATAACAAGAAGAAATCTCCATCCAGTAAAATTACTCTATAACGCAAAAACACATTGCTATTTCCCTCTGGTACCGAATGATAATAAATAATGCAGCTGCTGCGGTAGCTGTGACTTTTAGCCATAATTTTTCACATTCATCCATCACTGGGTCACACCAACCTGCTCTCTCATCTGTCTCTGACTTGGTGAGAGAAGTGCTAATGAGAGGATTATGGCAGAGTATCGCCTGCTTCCTCACATAGTGCTAAAAATAATGAAAGGGAGAGAAAAAGGGGGACATTCAATTAGCAGCACTCATCACTCTTGTGGAATAGGATTTCTATGTAATGGTAATTTTTTTTAATTTCTGGGGTTTTATGAATTCCTCCAGTTTTTATCTGAAGTATGAAGTCACACCAAGGTAAAGTGTAATGTGGCTGCTGTTTGCCTTCTGTTTGCATGTATTTTCTGTATTTCACACGTTGAAATTAATAAGAGGAGCTAGGACTCGTCCATCTGTGTGCCTGGAAGGTGACCAGGTGGCCTTCTTATAGCTAAGCTTTCAACACCGCAGTACACAAACCTGAGGGAGATGCGTGTAAGTCAGTGAGTTGGTGTGCATTTTCATGTGGAGATGTACGCACACACAAAGAAACAATAAAGAGCCTTTGGTTGTGAGGTTCCTTTCCAAAAGCAGCCTCTTGATTCAAGCTCCCTGTTTTGCCTTTGATAAAGCTTAAGCTTTGGGGAAAAAACACCCCCCAAAACCTGACAGCCATCATGATTAATATCTCTGAAATGTTTTGGACAAAAAACCATAACCTTCACCACTGAAGCTTCCATTTGTGTTTTTTAGACTATGAACCCAGGGTCAGCGTCATATTATTTAATTTTTGCTGTTCTTGCAGAATTTTTACTGGGGTTATTAAATAGCAATAAAGTCAGTTTTAGTTCATCAGTAGACAAAACAGATATCAAACCAAGCACGTCAATTTTCTATTTTTTCATTTAACTTGATGCTGAGGGATAAGCACAAAGGTATAGTGCTTGTTATTTTCTCTTTTTTCCAATCAGTTTTCTTACAGCTTTTGAACACTTGCCTAACTGTCATGTGACAGACACAGCTGGCTGTCTTCTCATTAAAACAGTAAAAAAAACAAACAAAAACACATTCACACCTCAGTGGGACTGCAGGAAGCTGCTCTGGGCTGCTTATTATGGAAAATTGTGTTTTATTCAATTCATTACGCCCCCACTACCTATGATTGTGAGATTTTGACTGATAACTGAGAGAGAGAGACAGAGAAAATATGAATCTAAACAGTTGGGGGGTTCTTTTCGTCAACATTTGATATTCTGGCATTTTCTTGTTTTTTCCCCTCCTATTCTTTTTTCAGTGCTCTAGGATGAAAAATGATACAGTGACTCTTACGAGAGAACTTTTTGCTGATGTGTGTCTACAGTGTACAGTGTAAACAGTGTAACTTAATATTAAACAATAATATGGAAATCTGATGTAATGTCTACTTTATGTCTCTATGTTTCACTGTCGTAATGATGTATAACAGCACTTTTAAATATAGAACTCTGCTTAATCTGTGCATTGTAAAAAACTACTAGAAAGTCTACCAAAATTTTGCATAGTTAGTGTATAAAAATCTAACAAAAGTGTGCACCATGAAAACTGGGGCTACACAATGGCCCTTCAGTAAACTGACATGAGATGCCCTAAAGGACTGTGATTTCAGAAGCAGCAGCTTGTAGTCAGCTTGCATCTTTTGGAATGCTCTCTTAACCATGAACAAACAGTGTTAGAGTGACAGCTTGGCAACGCTTGAATGCTAAACATTTTTCATCACACAGTGTTTTCAATTGCGCTACAAACAGTTTTCAAAGGATCCTGTATGTTGCTGTAGAATGAAGAGCCTTCTTTCTCACAGCGTGCAACACATGACAGAATATGACCATGAGATGTACTGCATAGAGATCAAAAAAGCTCTGTGGTCAAAAGTGTGCTTTTAACATGGTCTGACTTGATGGTTTTGCATTAAATAAATAGGCCTTTAACTTGTTCTTTCTCTCTGTCACAGTGCCAACAGTATGCCTAAACAAGTGGAGGTGAGGATGCACGAGAGTCACCTGGAGCCCATTGAGGCCAGGCCCCAGTCGAAATGTGCCCAAATCTGCTCCAAACTGTTCAAGAACCTTCTTCTCACTCTCACAGTCCTTGGTAAGTTACCTCATCATCACTTTTTTCTTTCATTCTTTTCTATCTCAAGAGCCTAATAAAAAGCAGGGCAGACTAAACATGGTTACTGACTGTATCTTGCTTTTAATATGTAGAGGAGATGCCATCTGTGCTCAGACAGTCAGATGACTGGGTGTTCTGAACTTTCCCAGTTCTGTGCCACCTGTTGCTATCAAAAGTTGTGTGCTGTACTGGACACCCAAACAGCCTCTGGTAATGCATGAAACGTACTGTGATTATAGCACAAGCTCATTAGGCTCCAAGGGGAAAAAGTTTTCTTTTAAAAAAGGAAGAGACATTAGGTCTTAAATTAGATTTGTTTAAGCGGTACATCTTTCTGATAGTTTGTTGTGCTTGATGTTTATGTGGTCCCTCCCAGTCAAACAGTTCATAAGTACAGGATGTGAGCCTTTAAACTCTAAATTTTAAAATGTGTGTACTTTTGACTACAATTTCTTACTCTATTGCACTTGTATGGATGTGGGCCTGTGTGAGCATGAGTAATGTGTACATCTCATGGCACTTGGCTGGAGGCTCACAAAACAAGTGAGCCAGCATGATCATTGATCATCTGTCACTTGGCAGATGAGACCCTGAAAGGGAACTTGCAAATGGTCCAAAGGGAAGGCACAGGAAATCAAATGCCATCCAAAACCATTGGGTGTGCAGAATCCACAGGATGCTGCTAGACTGGGGGATAGATTAAAGCACTGAAGACAACTTAGATTAAAAAAAAAAAAAACAAAAAAAAGCTGGAGGGCTTGTGATCAGTTTGTGTTATGAAACAATATATTGGGCTGTGTTTTCTTTGGCAGAGGAAGTGCAGCCCTGGGAGGATGTTGGAGTTTTGTCTGGGCTAAGACAGACAGACACAGAGGCCAACCACCAGGCCTGGTAGGCGGGGGAGTGGGGGGTGAGAGCATACAGAGGTCAGCTTTACTTTCTGGCAGGAACAGTGTATGGCAGGAAAAGAGTTGTTCGTTAGAAGAGACATTATGGGTCTAAGGGTCAACAGGGATTTGTTTGAGAATAGATGATCTTTCAAATGTCACAATATTCAGGCTATTAAAGAATGGAGACCAGAGGAAAGGTAAGGTTGCGAAAAAAAAAAAAAGATAATATGAAAATAATAGAAATTGCTCAGCAAGACAAAAAAGTGAGCCTGAGATTAGAGTCAAACACCTCTTTTTCCTGTCATTTATTGAATCTTTTGAAAAAAAAATCCTCAAATTAATAGAGAGTTTGCAAAGACGACAGATGCCTCACCAGTGAGTCTGACATGCTGCCTCCTCCTCCTCTGCTTCAAAGAAATCTGATCTTAATCCTCCATAAGCTTTACTCTCTCTCAGCAGGTTTACGTTTTATCTCCACAACCCACTGTCCTCCCTAAGCATCTAGCAGGCGTCTTCTTGTGCATTACCAAACAACTGAAATGATAAGGCGGGCAGCAGTTACTAAGATGTCTTCGAGGACAAATCGTCAGAGAATTATTTATTTCATAGTTTGAATTGATGCTATTCTCAGGTAGCCAAGAATACAATCATAGTATTTTTGTTATGTTTTATTTGCATGTAATATCTGCCTTACTTTTTTTCTGAAATTTAAATCTCTGACGTAATTTCACAATTTGGTATTTTTCACTCATTTTCTTCTCTCCTTGCACTTCAGGTGTGATCTTGGGGGCTGTAGCAGGGATGCTGCTTCGTGTTGCTGCCCCACTCCACCCAGATATTGTCATGGTGATTGCTTTTCCTGGAGACATCCTGATGAGGATGCTGAAAATGTTGATCCTGCCACTCATTATCTCCAGTTTAATCACAGGTGCAGTGTATATGATCAGGGCCAAATATATTAGAAATATTAAGTTCCTAATCTACACCTTTTGCTGCTCTAATACCACTAAATTAGACATGATGAAAGAGGCATAATGCACATACTTAAATATCCTTATATAATCTACTAATTGTCTTTGCATACAGCCTTCATGTCTCACAGCATTGAGTCAACATTTCCATTAGATACATCCTAGTAATTACCAGGCAAACATGATCTTGCTTGTTTTGGGTGCAGGTCTAGCCGGTCTTGATGCCAAATCTAGCGGTCGCCTGGGCACCAGAGCTATGGTCTACTACATGACCACCACTATTATTGCTGCTGTCCTGGGAGTCATCCTGGTGTTAGTCATCCACCCTGGCAACCCCAAACTGAAGGAGAATCTGGGCGAGGGCGAGAAAAATGAAGATGTGTCCAGTCTGGATGCCTTCTTTGATCTGATTAGGAACCTTTTCCCAGAGAATCTGGTGCAGGCTTGTTTCCAGCAGGTAACGGATCAAAAGGATTTATTCACACTTAGAAAGTCTGTGTGTGATATCTGAAAGTCTGTCTTGGATGAGTGCCATCCAATCATTTAATAGGGAATATTACATAAAATTATAGAAAATAAACTTGTGTGCTGGGAAACTGGTAGGCTTACTCTCATTAAGTGTCTGGTAGAGGTTACCAACAGAAAACTACAGGCATTGTTGCCTGATATACCAAAACAGTTGCGCATGTAAGCAATAAAAGGTTTACAGTTATTCAGCTCATCACTAATTATGTTTTATGCTTAATTTACTTCAGATTCAGACAGTCACAAAGAAGGTGGAGGTGGTTATTGAGGAGGACGTCAATGCCACCACTATGGAGGGCCTAGTGGCTAACATTACAAAGGAGCCTCAGTACGTCATCAAAAAGTCACTGCAATTCAAAAGTGGCATGAATGTTTTGGGTATGTAACACTTACTGCAACTGAAAACACATAGTAATGTAGCTGCAGTATATGGCCAAGTGACATTAAACAAGATTACAGCCCTACTTAGGAATAGTGCTTAGAACTAAGCGCTAACATCAGCATGCTAAAATGCAGACAGTGACAAAACTAAGGTGCTGATACTAAGCAGGTGTATACGATATATACATATATGCATTTTGAGCACATTCATCATCTTAGCCAGCTTAGCCATCACCATGCCAGCATTTGCTAACTAGCCCAATACAAAGAAATACAGAGCGGTGGCTGATGGAAATGCTCTAAATGTCTAAATGTTGAGACATTCCCATCAAAACCACAATGCAAAGAGAACAAGTCAGGGAATAATCAAAGTGGATTCATTCCCTTGGCATCATATTGATTTAATTTCATGGAAAATAGTTGTTCAGATATTTCAGTCATACTCTAGAGTCATGAGGCTAAAATGACTGGAAATAGGTTTTGACAGTTGCAAATATCTGGACAGGGCTATTGGTTTTTAAATGGAAAACCCATCATCTTATAAGAATTCCCTGATGCTGGACACATCTCACCCTTCAGCACTGGTATTCAAAATTTGACACATTTATGATTTTTTGTCACAGGTCTGATTGGTTTCTTTATTGCATTTGGCATCTGCATGGGCAAGATGGGAGAGAAGGCCAGGCTCATGATTGAATTCTTCAATATCCTCAATGAGATTGTGATGAAAATTGTCATCATGATCATGTGGTTAGTGTCACTCAAGATTTCCATTGACTCATTTTGAAACTCATTTAAGTCATTCGAATCAGAAATGACTTAATTTAATGTATTTTTTTGTTCATTCCAAGTTATTTGTCAAGTCATTTTAACGATTTAAAAGATGATAGCCTGCTTATGATAGGCAGAATTTGTCAGAGTTAACTATACCTAAAGCTAAATGATTAAACACATGCTTTTTCATCTCATCAGGTACTCTCCCTTTGGTATTGCCTGTCTGATTTGTGGCAAGATCATTTCCATTAAGGACCTGGAGGTCGTGGCTAGGCAGTTGGGCATGTACATGGTGACAGTGATTATTGGCCTCATCATCCACGGAGCAATTTTTCTGCCCAGCATTTACTTTGTTATCACCAGGAAAAACCCCTTCACCTTCTTCCTGGGCATCTTCCAGGCCTGGATCACTGCTCTGGGGACAGCCTCCAGGTCAGTATCAGAATGAATGGATAGATGAATGGATGACTGTGTCTTAATATTTATACAAATTATTATACATTTATATTCTTACTTGTTTTGCTTTTCCCCTCCAGTGCTGGTACACTGCCTGTCACCTTCCGTTGTCTGGAAGAGAATTTGGGTATTGACAAAAGAGTCACTCGTTTCGTGCTCCCAGTCGGTGCCACCATCAACATGGATGGAACTGCCCTGTATGAGGCCGTGGCTGCCATTTTTATTGCCCAGATGAATGGTGTCAACCTTGACCCTGGTCAGATTATCACTGTCAGGTCAGAAAAAACACGGCTTTGTACTTAATATTTAACATCCCATCCTAGCTTACACCTGTATGAGAATGGGTTTCAGAAATTGAGTCATCCAGAACGGATGAATCTGACTGCATTTTTTCCAGTGAAGCTGTTCTTAGTCACCACAGTAAGAATTGCAATTCCCACTATTTAAAGTGAGTTTAAATTGAGATAAATGCAGTCCCCACAGTTAGATTATAATAATAAGGACAAACTCAGCAGAAGTGTAGTGGCACTTAGCAGTGAGCAGAAAACAAATTTCGAGTACAGCAAATAAAGCACCCAGAGGAAGCAACCATATGCCTCCTCTAAGGAAGCTAAGGAAGCATAGCCAGAAACACCAGTCACTTGCTCTTTTCATTTTAACAATCTTTCCAAAATACTCTTCTCATAATCCAGTGAGCTGCAGATAGATGACCTTGGCTCTGACATTTTTATTGAATATAAATCCATGGACCTTCAAATTAAACATCCTATCTCTCTCTCATCTCTATGAGCCTCTCTTCATAAATGATGGAGGACCTACTCTGGTGCTTCTCAGCCCGTGCTCTTTACACAAGCACCACAGAAAATGGATGTCTTCCTGTAATTGTGAGATGCAGTGGATGTAATGTTCATTGGTGTTTGGAGAGGTGCATCGGGGTGTGAAGAATGCGGTTAGGCAAGTGGGTTTGGAGAATGTGATTGAGTGCTGCTTTCCCATGTCTTCACCCAGTTTGACAGCCACCTTGGCCAGTGTTGGGGCCGCCAGTATTCCCAGTGCCGGCCTGGTGACTATGCTGTTGATCCTAACTGCTGTAGGCCTGCCAACTCAAGATATCAGTCTCCTGGTTGCTGTCGACTGGCTGCTGTGAGTTTGACAAAAGAAAAATATATATTGTGGTTACATACTGCTTTGCTTCTATATTAGGCTTTTGTAAACCTTTTCCTAGTATGCAAAGCCATCTTTCATGTTGATATCTGTCTCATCAGTGATCGATTCAGGACCTCAGTGAATGTGGTGGGTGACTCCTACGGTGCAGGCATCGTGTACCACATGTCGAAGGCAGAGCTGGATGAGCTGGATGCACACATGGCTAAGTCGGATGACATTGAAATGATGACGAAGACCCAGTCTTATTACGATGACATGAAGAACCACCACGAAAATAATTCCAACCAGTGCGTCTTAACCGCTACCGATATCACAACTGCTAGTGCCACTGCTAACAATTCTGTTGTAGTAGATGAATGCAAGGTACATTTAATGCTTACAAACATAGAGACCTGTATATAACCCTTTCTCCTGTTGCATGCTCACCCTGCACCTGCTTGATTCTGTTTGAGTTTTATGTGTTGCATCTTTGTTTACATGTTACATTTTAAATACGCCCACTGTTATTTTATTTCAGAAGTGAAGCAGTGGAACAATAGATGGGTGTGTGCATGTTTTCATTTCTCTGGAATAGCAGCTTTTCTTTACAGTTCATGTCAAAATTGTATTTAGCATCAGTGCATACTAAAAAAAGATAGATATTCTCTCCCTCAACAGTTAGTCTAATCTGATTACTGTAGCCTGCTGGAGATTGGCTCTAATTCAAAAGGCAGAGCCACATAATCCTCATTATGACCCTGAGGAATTATTTACCAGCTCCCCTCTATCAAAAGTTCAGAATACATTTATTAATAAATATTTTGACACAGTTGTTTCTTTAAAGAAATGTCTTTTGACATCATTTTAGCTATTGTTTTTCTTATGTTCAACTTACTGTACAGTGTGATGTATTCTGCTTTCTCTTAAAATGTAGCTGATTTTAATTGTTAAACGGGTGGGTTTCCAAAGGGTTGCCATTTGCTATAGGATTTAAGATACAGGAAGGGAAGTGCTAGAGCTAATTAACAGTTCATATATTCCCTACACACCAACTACCAAGCTGTCAGTGAGTCATTCCTTACAAGGGTTTTTTGCGTTTTGACACCATCTATTTCTGTCCACTGTGAGAAATGTGTTGTGAAATCTAGAGGGGCGAAGAAGCTCTCATAATGTAAAACATTTTAAATCCAAATCTCTGAGTGTATTCCAGTCTTTTAGAATATTATATGTAAGTTCATAATGCTTGTCCTCTGACACACACAGGCGGCAAAGATCTACTGATGAGCCTATTCATTTATTAAAGGATGAAGGCCGTTACCTAGCAACACTGGTAACCTGTTGCACAAGCAATCTGTCCATGGCAAAAAGTTTTATCCTCCTTTCTGAGACTTGCTTTATTAATGGACATTTACATATAAATGTGACACAAAAAGCCTTGCTATTTCCAGTACATACCACACCATTTTTCCCTTTTTTCTGTTCTGCTTTCCCTCACTCACATTTCTAACCCCATTTCAAGGTGCAATGAACCACTGTAGAGTGCTTGCAGAATAGCTAAAACATAACAATGCATTCATTTGGTAGTGTTCTTTCTTCTTTATGCTATTTGTATATTTTGTATTTTATTTTTTTTACTGCCTCTTAAGTTTGTTTTCATCATAAATTTGTGGTCTGTTCCCAGGTCAATAAAAGAAACTCGTGTTAGGACTACCATAAGCATGCATGATCATCAATGGTTGTCCTGGAGTTCCAGTGTTCCTCCATAGCCTTGCTTGTTGCAAAATAGCAATTCTGTCTATGAAGGTTTTAATTGCCAAAGAGGGCTGTAGTCAACCAAAGAAAATCTCCACTGACTGAAATTGTTCCTACCCTCAAATAAATTCATTGGTCATGGCGAGAATAATCTTTCTCTAGATTAACTAAATCAGCCACACTGTTCAGAGTGCACTTTAACTTTTAACTTTATTAGTTAAAATGAGTTATAGATAAACAGAAAGCTATTATATAGAGCATCATTTAAATCATTTCGACCTCATTATTTTGTACTGAAATGAAAACAACAGACGTGGAGCCAACCATTGTGCATTCATATGATTTCAGACCATATCAACTGGTGATCCCAGGACAAAATCTATTGAGGAATAATACAAACGGGCTACATGCTCTGACCAAGAATTTTGACAGTTCTCCAACTGTGATATAATTTTTCTGTTTTGATGAAAGTAGAGGATTCATATTCACCTTGATCTTGGTGTAACTATTGCAACTGGCAGACACTGGGGCTGAAGCGGTTGCTCTGTTACAATATACCCTTTAAAATATACAATTTCTAAAATGTACATACTCATATTCTCAAGAATTTAACATCAAAGATGGTTAAAAAATGGAGTGTTATTAATTTTTTTTTTTTTAAAATAGCCACACTAGTGACTTTTTTGACAAGTAGTTTGGAACTAATGCTAAAAAAAAGCTACACTTTTCAATCTCCATCCAAAATTGTTTTCACAGGTAGTTTTCGCTCCCACCGTCAAAAATTTTGGATTAATACTGGAAGGACATTCTCCTTATGAAAGTAACACCAATTGCCAAACCAATGACAATTTGGTCAACTGATTAGTTATTCCGGAGACTACAGCCCTACAAAGCACTATAGCTATAATACTCAAAATTATAAAGAATGTTGTATACTATATTTTAGTTTATAGACATCATATAGCAGGGTAGACTGAAAAAGCAGGTTGTCTGATAATTTATAGGCTTTTAAGTTCTAATCGACTAATCAGATTACCTAATTGAAATACTTCATAAGTGGGAGTACTGAATCAATAATGCCATGTTATTATAAAGTCTTTTGACCAAAGTTTTATAAAAATGTATCTCATCCTCTTTTTTTTAAAATATCTGCCTTGGATCCACTGTTTAGATCTTCTGCTAACTTCTTACAGGTAACCTCAGCCACTAACGGCTCTGCTGCGGAGTGCACGCTTGTTGAGGAGGAACCATGGAAACATGAATAATGGCAGCACAGAGATCCCCTGCTTCTGGGCTCCACAAGCTTTCCTGTCTGGTGATATACGAGAATGAATGAAAAATCACATGAACAGAACTACTAATTGTTTTTTTTTTAATGTAGTTTACATTTCTTTTTTTATTAGTCCCTTTAAAATTTAAACTGTCTATCTGACTGATATATATGATACTAATTCACTTAATTGTGAAGTGATAACATAGGCATACCTCACATGTTAGAGCACAGTTATGTCCGGTATAGCAGATACTTGCACAACACACTTCAAGGCTTGGGGAGCGAAGGAAGGGAGGAAAAAAAAAGGTTAGATAAGCTATTTTTAGCAATACATCCTTATCCCCTGTTTGTATGAGGAGTGAAGAAGTGGAGATGCACTGAGACCATCTTCCAAATTTCTTAAAGGTAAATCATTATTATAGTGTTAAAGGACAAGTGGGAATTTATGTGGCATTAATTATGACAACCAATGCAGTTTGTAATGAAATCCCCTTCTTTCCATCCCTGTCAGTACTATCACAATGTGTGCACAAGGCCACTGCTTTTTGTTTTCATCTCAGCCTCTCATCTAAGAACACAAGTGTCTTTAAAGTGCATCTGACTGCAATTATAGTTGCCCAATATTACCCAGCATCCCCAAGGACCAGCAAACTGATTAAAGAGTCAGAGAGAACAATAGTGAACAGGAATACCCTATGCTGAGCCTCATAACTTACAAGGACTATGAAAGTAGAATTATAAAGCACCATGGAGCCCATTTATAGCCCCATCATGTTTTTGTTTTTTTAATTTTTTTTAATTTTGTCTACTGTGTAGAAAAGGGATGTTATTCTTTGTGTCACCCATTGGGTGATATTTAAAACTAATTTGTGTGTGATAGAGAGAGAGTGCTAAGGTCAAAACATGACCAAGTCAATTAAAGGGACCAAACAGGCAGAAAATCAATCAGCTCACAGAGGCCTTTGAACTGTCACCATGACATCCATTTTCTTAAATTGTCCATTTATAACTGGCTGGCACAGCAAGTGATCATTTTTCTGATGAAACCTCGAAACTTAATGCGCTGCCATAAAATTAAAATGTACACAGTGCTCCTCATTTTCAACAAAAACAAGAAGTTTTGATGCCAATGAAAAAGAAATTTCAATCACTTTTAAAACTAAATGCAAATGTAAATCTAAATGGCATAAATAAAGAAAAAGCACAAATGAAGCCAAAATGTGAGTGCATATCAGTGCTGACAATAATCTTTCCAAATTTAAAAAAAAAAAAGTAATTTAAAAAAAAAGCGAGATCAAAAGCTACTCAGGCTTGTATGTTTACTCTTACAGGGAAAAAATGTTGTAACCCTAAAATGTTTACTTGTTTGCTAGAGTGTTCTTCCTCAAGAAAATGGCCTCTTAACAGCACAATTTTAAAAGCTTTTTCTATGAAAAACTACAGCAAAGGTCTTTGTTGAAAGAAAGTTATACTATAATACATGACAATATCATGGGAAAGGAAGCTTTCCAGAACATACAGTAAGCACACGTTTATTTCAGACTACATTCCAGTGGTTGAATGATCCTGTGAACCAGTGTACTAGAAAGCACAGACATAGTTATTATTAAACACTGGCAGAGCACAAAAGGTGAACCGCTAAAAACATTTATAAAAAGAAATGGAGAAGGAAGTAGAGCTGTACTCAGCTGTCAGATGGATTCTTGGCTTGCACAAACAGAGACAGATCTTCTTTGGGGAGACCTGCCAGCTTCTTGTTTAGCCAGATCTAAAAAGGTAAACAATATATTTTTGCCACCAGAGCTCAAGACTGTTTCTACAAACCCTAGATGCTGCAGCTGTGTGTCCATATAGTGAGAAGGTAGTTGATGAAATTCAAAATATGACAATGGACATGCATAGTTATATGCCAGGATGTTCCAGTTATCAGGTAATACACATATAATCTTCTCCTATAACCAAATGACTTAAGAAAAAAAAAGTATGGCAAACACAAACAAAGCAGGACTGCTGGCTGTTATTTTTTTATTTTTATTTTTTGGGTTTGTGTGTGTGTGTGTGTGTGTGTGAGAGAGAGAGAGGTGAAACTGATGTCAATGTGAATTTGATTTCTTTGTCAGCATTGTATTCTCTCCTCTCTTGTTTCTTTTCATCTGTGCTGAATGACCTTGCCTTGAAGGTGTACAATTCAAACAAATGCCAATTAAAGTAACAGTAGGAAACTTAACACAACATCTAGTGCAGCACTCTGTCATTTATCTACTTTTATACATCACAATGCACATATGCACATGCAGTGTTCTGCTCAACACACTGCACACTGATGTATATACACACCAACTGACACACATAGACCATCTTCACATTTTTCTCCATATGCACACATAACAAAAATGCAAAAAAATAAAAAATAAACACTTAAACTTTGAAGGTCACTACATTTATAATTGTAATGAGTGAGCTGCAGAGTACAGCACTGACACTGTAACATCTTGTGATCTTCAGGACAAAAAAACTATACACACACACACACACACACACACACACACACACACACACATATACACACACACAGTGAGTAGAAAATAGTGTCACCGATGGGGATTGTGTGTTGGACCAATATTGTGTTCAAACTCACGGTTTTAGAAGCATGAATTAAAATAATATGATAATTATTTTTTGCACCACTATCTTAAAAGCATGATATTTTGAAGTGCCTCCTTGCACTTTGTGTATATATTGTAGGTAACAGATGTTTTTTGTTTGTTTTGTTTCTTTTTGGGGGGGTATTGAAATGGTACGTAGAAATATAGTTTCATTGCTGTGACATTTTTAAATGTAATCCTCTAGAAAAAAAAATCATCCATGTCCTGAGTAAAAATAGATTAGACAAAATGTATAGAGAGCAAAACATTGTTTTTTTATTCTCTAATACCTGTTAACTAGTTGTTTTAATTAACTGTCACATTCCAGCATATAAATATCTCTTTTTTTATCTAATGTAAGCGTTTTGAATGTTTGTTCCATGAAGATATAAGCAGTGTGAATTCATTTTCATTGTACATACATAAATATATAATTGTTCTGTTCAGTGGCAATGCAGAGTTTTCCAGAAATTATAGTGATCCTGCAAAAAATACTGTTTGCATGAAGAAGAGGAAGAAAGAGACTGAGAAGGAGCGAGATAAAAATGAGCAAGGGGAAGTTTCTGGTTTGATAAGGGGGCCAACTTGAGTTATTTGGGTGGGAAATTATTATTATAAAGGTTCTTGATAGGAGAGAAAAAAAAGGAGAAGGTCAGATTTGCTCTGTATGTAGGATAGAGTGATGAATCAAACACAGCCTAGGAGTTGATATAAGAGAAAGCTCTAACTTCAATTGTATTCAAATGCCTGTTACAGTATAGAGCAACATTCCTCAGGTGACTCATCTAAACACATTTTGTCTTTTCAAAGGAGAAAACTGGCTTTAGTCTTAGACATCTTTGTTTACCTGGTGCATTTAAAGCTGCCAGACATGGATATCTACATCTTTTAGATTCTGTGTTAGTGTTTCCATATACCACAGCTTCACACATTTGAATTCTGTCATGTCATCAGTCAAGGAGGTTTATAGAAATACTACTTAGTAAACTGCCTTTACTCGACTTGCCTTTTTCCTTTCTGCACAGAAACTATATGCACGCACAAACACCTGGAATTGCTTACCTAAATGGTACTGACTACATGGAAAATAACTGACAAAACAAAGAGCCAGTATATCTTCAAGCCTGTCCTTTTGTACTGAAATGTGTCTCTTTGAAGAAACTCATACACTGAGCTGATAACCTGTTTCTCTCCTGCCTACAATGTACTTTGCAGATTTTACTTTTCTAGGCCTTCCTTCTTTGTAAAGCTGTTGTTATCTTGATGTAAAGGCAGAGGTTACATGTGGGGGAAATTCACTATTGAGAAAAAAAATGAATTCTTTCCTCAGTTTATGGTATACATAAAAATCTGTTTCTACATATCAATAAGTGTTATACCTTTGGTGTACATATACATATATAACTAATAAATGTTGATTGATAACTAAATTGCAGCTGCTGTTTGGAGACTTACTTTTTTTCTTTTTATAAAAAAATGCATGATTTTTCATATCAAATAATTTGATATATATATATATATATATATATATATATATATATATATATATATATAAGCACTGGGCAACGATTAAAAATTTTAATCGCAATTAATCGCATTGTTATGTGCAGAATTCAATAATGAATTCAAAACTAGTGTATTCCGTACTTTTATTTTAAAATACTGCTATATAAACAAAAGTGCAATAACATTTGGTTTCCATCTGTCTGGCTCGTTACTACGGGCCATTCAGTCCTTATACAACCGTTGCAAGAGCTTGGTCCGCATTGCCGGCAATAAGTCGGACTTGTTCTCGGTGGGTGTTGGACTCCGCCAGGGCTGCCCTTTGTCACCGATTCTGTTCATAATTTTTATGGATAGAATTTCTAGGCGTAGCCAAGTGGCGGAGGGCTTCCAGTTTGGTGGCCTCAGAATCTCATCTCTGCTTTTCGCGGATGATGTGGTTCTATTGGCTTCATCAGCTGGTGGCCTCCAGCTCACACTGGAGCAGTTCGCAGCCGAGTGTGAAACAGCGGGGATGAGAATTAGCACCTCCAACTCTGAGGCCATGGTCCTCAGCCGGAAAAGGGTGGAGTGCCCACTCCGGGTCAGGGACGAGTCACTGCCCCAAGTGGAGGAGTTCAAGTATCTCGGGGTCTTGTTCACGAGTGAGGGGAGAGGGGAGCGGGAGATTGACAGATGGATCGGGGCTGCAGCTGCAGTGATGCGGACGCTGTACCGGTCCGTCATGGTGAAGAGGGAGCTG
>VUQS01031750.1:23666-49898 GCA_015108495.1 Heterochromis multidens | reverse complement strand
GCGCAGCATCTATACTGGATGGTCTACAATTGCAATTGGAGACCATCCAGTATAGATGCTGCGCTACCCTGACATGGTCTGGCTACTTCCGGTTCAGGCTCCGCTTATGAACCCAGAGACCCCCGCCCAGCCGAGAGCGGAGAACAAGGACTCCCTGTCGGAGGAGCTGTCCTCCCCTCCCGGCTGACCTTCAGTCCCCAGGTGCAAACAATGATTGTATTCAGTCATTCTCTCTTCATTTCTCTGTTATAAAAAACACACCCATAACTCTGTTATAAAACAAGTTTGATTCACATTTGTTTGGTATACAAAGTTTGATCAATATTTGCCTAGTGTATAAAAGTTTAATCAACATTTGTTTAGTGTGTAAAAGTTTGATTAACATTTATTTAGTGTATAAAAGTAAGATTAACCTCTGATTAGTGTGTGAGAATGATCAAAACATTCTATACCTTTGACAGTATCAATAAAATATTAACAAAATATATTGTATGCTGTTGCACAATCTGTGGTAGTTTTTTTTATTTTATTTTTAATAATAAAAGATTTTTTTTTTAAAATATGCTATATAAAACTAATTAATTTCAATTTGCATCAAATTAAATTTATAATAACAAGTAAAAATACATCTTAAGGTTCAAGCTGGGTCACAGTTTAGATGTCAGAAGAACAGAGATTGCTGCTCCTGAGTGAATGCAGCCTTTATCAGGAGGAGTAGCAGTGTTTAAGATTCAGCACATCTCTGTAGACTGTCACCCACACACGCATGTTATATATGAGTGTTCAACAGTGAAAAATGTTTTAAGGCATCACCCAAGCACTCAGTCATCCACAATTTCAGCCATCATGGATGAGGTGTCCTAAAATGAAAACTGTTTTTTGAGAACAGCCAAACATACTCTTATGCAGACCCACACATACACAGACCCACAAAGGGACACAAAAAGACACTTTCTTCTTTGTAAATGTCCGTGCAATGGCAAAAACCTGGTTTTCAACAGTCAGCAAATGACCCAGGACTGTTTTCAAAAGGCATGTTAATTACTAAAATGTGCAAAATTTAACAAGCGGCATACCCCAGTGCCTGCATTTTTGGACCATTTATGTAAATCAAACCAAGTGCTATTTCCCAATATGAACACTTGAGGTGCAATACAGTGTAAGTTTTGAATGCAAAATAAATGCCAAATTAAAGAAAACACTAATTTATGGTAATCAGGAGAGAGCAACCTGCGATTATACAAATTTTGTTAAAGCAGGTCTGACGTGACTCTTCATACTTACGTGTTGCTGGAATTATTGCTTGAGTGCCATCTCACTTCTGGCCATTTTTTAAAGCACAACCCTCTGTGTTTTGAATTGAAATTTTCAACCATATTTTAAATCTCCAAAATTGTACATTTCTGAATGAATTAAAGAATGAATGAATGACTAAATAAATATCTTCCCAAGGGAACCCATGACTCAAATAAATGATTCTAAGAATAGAAATATTAAGACTCTCATAGTATTTCAAGTTATTTATTTATTTTGTTTGTTTATTTGTTTCTGGTTCCTTTAGTCCTCTATTAAACCCTTGTTTTATTACTTAAACAGCCAACCAGGCAGTTGCCCCTGTACTTGAATACCAATAGATTCCCCACTGAAAATAAGTTATTTGCACTGTAAACCTGGTTTAGGCAATAATTCAGCTGATCTGTTTGCCTGCCAGTCTGCCATATATTCAGGCATCAAGCCCACACACTCACCTGTCATGTATAGACAATGAACAAAGAAGCTCTACACTGGAAAGCTGGATTTTAATCCTACCATGCTCACATTCCCAGCCTCTGGTTATCTGTGCACTAGCCTCAGAGTGGGCTCAATCATTCATTCCCTTTTCACAAAGCACCAACTAGCTTTGGGGCCTATTACCAAATCTGCAAAGTTGGGACTAACACTTGTGCTACCTTAGCCAGAATCAGCGTAAAGCCATTTAAATCTACCAGTAGGAGGTGTTATATAGCCTAAGGCAGAGCAGAGTGATTGCACAGATTGAAGAACTGGATGAACTCAAAGAACAAAGTAAAAGACCAAAGGTGAGCATTTCATAGGTGGTCCTTTTTTGCAATAAAGTCTGATTAAATCTTACAACTTGCTACTGTAGGATGGACATGTAGAGCAATCACCTGCTGTGGATGGAAGACAGTTATTCTTGCAAATTTCTGTACTCTTATTATTTTGCTTGATTAGTGGAAAAGTAGAACATGGTCCATTAAAACAAAATACACCATGGTTTGTGATATACTGGTGGAAAACCCTCATTTTTAAGTAGACGTGAGCAAATGCAATCTTTTAGCATTACAACTTTTACTATTGTAAAATTGCATATGTCATATTTGAAAAACAGTATCAAAAATGTTCAAAACCATCCCGTGACTATTTATTTTTTTAATTGTAGAACCAAAGCACTCTTAGCAAAAATGACACCGATGTTTACAGTCAGTCCGTTTCCCTTTTATGCATATGGAATGCCTACTTTAATGCCAGTTATGTGTCTCGTCCAGTGTAGTGTTAGTTCCAGTTTAATTCCTGTTTTATTTTTATTTAATGTATAAATCATATCAGGTGTCATTTGTACACTTTATAGGCTGATGTTGTTTTTTCACTCTGCATTTGTGTCTCTGTAATGAAGGACTCATTATATGCACAATCTTAGTTAGTCAAAATCAGATCAAAGTACACATGAGCCACCCAAAAAAGTCAGACAGTCAGCCAGTTATCCATTTGAACTCCTTTTACAGTCAGTCAATCATACATCCAACCTTCTAGTCAGCCACACTAATGTCCTTTAGTTGAATTTGAAGGTCTGTTATCAGTGAGGACATGCACAGTTAATCACATTAATTAATCTGACAGGCTTTATCAAAGACATTATGAGCAGAGAAGAATAGAAGGGAGGAGAGAGTGGAGGAGCAAGCTGACGTGAAGAGGATAGAAGACAAGGTAGGGAGGAGAAGACCAGAGAGAGGCAAGATGACAGGTTTATAAATTTGTCATTACAGGAAAAGAGAGACAGAAAGGGTGAGGAGGAGAGGAAATTAAAGAAGGACAAAAGATGAGAGGAGACAGATGTAATGACAATAGATCCGAAAAGGGTTACTTTGTGGTTAATCCTCTATAATTCTGCCTCATTTCACAGGCTGAGGGTTTCCATAGGAGCTCATGATGGGCTTATGAATCCAAAATGTCCTAAGGGCCAATGTGTAATCTCACTGTTTGAAACATTATGTACGTAACAAGGTTTCATATGGTGGAAAACATGACAGGTTAAGACAGGAAAGCTGGCCATTTTCAGCTGGTCACTCAGTTGTGGGATGGATTTAATGTAAAAGTGTGTCACAATGTCAGTAAAGGAAAGCTGTGGGGGAAAAAAAATAAAGTAACTGGTCTACATGGCAAGAATTATTATATAGTACATAAAATGTTATCAGTGCCTTTGTTTTTTTTGTATTACACAGAACAAGGACCTGTCCCAGTGACTACAGCATCTTGACAATTCAGTACAAGGCCTTCTCACAATGTACATTTTCATTTGCCAAATACAGATGTAATTTATAGTATGAATAATTGATGCAACTCATTTAGGTTATTCTGTTTTGACACTGCACACTTTTTAAATGGAGCACATCCAATTAGAACAACGTTACCAGTAATGTTATGAGATGCA
The DNA here is from genome assembly GCA_015108495.1 of Heterochromis multidens. Lineage (NCBI taxonomy): Eukaryota > Metazoa > Chordata > Actinopteri > Cichliformes > Cichlidae > Heterochromis > Heterochromis multidens. The sequence goes on along the minus strand of VUQS01031750.1, from coordinate 46,189 downwards.
ACACCTGTGATATTATGGCTTTAACAAGCAACAACATCCACAGTGAAAAGGCCTAGGAGAGCTGTATTAAAGTGTACTTTTGTGATTTATATTATTGCATAGTGTTTTTATTTCCCTTTTGTATATTACTGTGCCATTTTTATGGAAAACTGTAATTATTTAGTTAAAACTTTAGCTGTATGCCCAGCATAACTAAAAAGGAAGTTTGTTGATTATAGAGATATTTGTGATGTTTTGCCACCTGCACACGGATGAACATTTTGACAAATTACAAACAAATTTTACAATTTACTTTTTACAATAGATAAAACACCTTTTTGAACAGTGTCATTTCTCACAGTTTATTTGAGATGAATATTTCTGCACAATATCACACAGCAAGAAAGTAATATATCTGTAAACTGAAAAAAACCCAAATAAATGGAGATAAAAATAGAGATGATAGTGCAGCAGTATTTTTTTTTCAGTATAGCCTACATCTATAGTTAAATGTGTTTTGCATATTTTTTTTTTTTTTTAGAAAAATGAGAAATGCTTTTGCTTCTGCCTTTCTTGTTTTAATCAAATCAAACAAAAGTGTTCATTTGTGCTTTTGTCTAATTTGTCTTATGGTAAAGTTAGAGTGCCCGATTCAAAGACACTGACTGACTAGTAAATTTGATAAGGCTCAAATATCTCACCTTTACAATATGAGCCAGCCAATTTGACGGGTCTGCTGCTGTCCATCAGCACTGTGTCTGTTGGTATTACAGTCATGAGCTAGCACTTGAGTCACAGACAAAAAAAGACTGATTTGCCTGTAGTTCAGATGAGAACTATGTTTTTCATGACTTGCGCTTAAACACTGTAATGAGTGGATGTCATTACAGTAAGGTATTACACACAAGGTCATCATAACAAGGTCAACTGTGTTTCATCATCTGCAGGGGATGCGGGGGTGTCACAATAATGGGGACATAATGGCAGGGTGTCACAACGAGGTCTCAACATGGCGAGGTGTCCCTACTAACTGCTCTCAGTGTTTACCCCAATTAGACATGAGAGAGACAGACAGGAGAGAGGGAAATGGAAAGACCCAGAGGGCAGAAAAAAAGAGGAGAAAGAGAAGAAGACAGGGGGAAAAAACTGATGGGAGACATATGGGGAGGTAGGAAGAGTGGAGGGGATAAATAGGGGGAGAGGAGATGGAGAGTGGCAGGGTAAAAAAGAAAGATGAGGAGCAAAAGAGATTGAAGGGGCAGGGTGCAGTGATTAGAATATGATGGCCTGTGTAGACCCTGCCGTACCCGTGTGTGTGTGTGTATGTGCAGAGGTGTATGTGTGAGTGCACTTGGAGGTTTTGAATTAATGAGAATCTCAGATGAGAGGAGAGGGTCATCATGACCTGCATGCAAATGACACCAAACACACACATGTGAAAACACGCACTCATCTGTGCACACATGCTGACACTCCCTCAGTATCTTCCTCACACAACACATTTCCAAATGCAGATACTACACACAAAATAATGCACAAGGCAACATTCTCTCTTTCTTTCTGACATACACATACACACAATCTATCTTACCACTTTTGCTTAGTCTTTAGGCATGGCATGCATCAGTGTGCCACAGTGTGAGTGGCATCGGGCAGCACAGCTGCTCTGCCTGCTGTCCTACATGACACAATGTCATTCATTTCTGAGTTTTCAAAATATGTGGAGAACTTTAGTCTGCCTCCCATCACTCAGGAGTCAGCCAGTCACATAAGACAGACAGCCTCCAAACAATATTTGTTTATCTGTGGAAGGTTGACTGTCCATGCGTTTCTTTTTCTTTTTTCTTTTTTCTTTTCTTTGGTAGGAGAATTGTCAAGAAAAGGATACATCTAGGAATTATTAAGTGAAAGAAAATTAGCAAAAGAAATTAAGCAAAAGAAAAGGATGTAATTACTATTTGGAAAGAAGGAAAGAATAAATAAATAAATAAGACATTTGACAGTAAACCCTCACCTGTATTACAATAAGTAGCTTTAATATTTATAGCTCTGAAATTAAAAGCCTTTATTTATGTAATACCTTTATTATAAAACCTCCTGTAGTATATTAGTAACCTTTTTTAGCGTGTTGCCATGCATCCTTGGGGACAGACACTACCTAATCTCAGCATAAACAAAATACTGAACTAGCACATCAGAGTACTTTTGAGTGGGTTTCCCCTGTTAAATGTTACTGGGATTGATGGAAAACACTGTTATACTTACTTACAAATTGAAAAAAATGTCATATAATACTCAAAATAATTGGTCCTCATCTCAGTCATTTTGGGATGTCATTATTGTCTTTTAAATTTGGGGTGTAGATACTGTTTAGTATTATTTGATTCATTTTATTACCAATTGTTTAAGTGCATGACAAAGCACAGTTATGTAGAAATATTTATGTCTCAGTTATGTTTGTAATGGAAACACTGTAAGATACTATAATTGTAATATGTAATTCTAACATAGCAGTGTGAGAAAATGAACTGGGTTTGCCAAACCAAAACAACAGTCAGTACATTTATGCAACACGTCCCCATACCTAAATGCCAGAGTAGGTATATTACCCTTGACCCTCCAAAAACATTTATGAGTATCTGCAGATTTCTAGCACCATCATTGTGCACTGTGCGCTTGTTTCACCTGCATATTTAGAGATCAAGCTTTTTTTTGAAGATTTCAAAGATCAAAGAGATCTAGGGTAAAACTTTGTTTAAAAACTTATAATGCTTATAATGGTATGTATAATAAGATGAACAATGATAACAATCATCTGCCCTGTAATCTCACTGGCGTCTTAATCTTTCCTCCCCACTGGCTTTGATGTTCACCTTATCTTGCTACACGGATATTGTGTAACATACCTGTAAGTTATTTCAGTTTTTGTCATAATACTGAATTAAAAGCAGAAGATTTACAGAAACACATAGACATCTGTTGCTCACAGATACACCTACTACTAGCTGTAGCCCAAGACTCTTGAGTACAGTCTTTCTCTTTACTTAATTTTCTATGAATAAACATCCTGAATATCTTCACATTTTGAAAAAAAGAAAAAAAAAGTATTCTAGACAAGAACTTCAGGAAATACCTTTCTTAAACCATCAGCAAGCAGCTGTGAGTGTAAACTGTGTTGTGGATTGAAACTACACTGGGCATTGTGCTATCAAATTTAGTCTCTAAGTTTACTATTTAAACGTATTTAAGTGTACTATCAGAAAGAAAGTACATTTGTTTGGTACAATTACACTCAGGCTATAATTTAGTCAAGTCTAATTAAGTCTGTTAGGCAGAAAGAGAGGATAGAGAGGAAGATTAGATTATTTTCAAAAGGTTAGGACTGCTCAGTAAGTGATATTTGATATACTGGAAATTTAAAGCTTACATGTAATGTCCTAATTTTAGATGTTTTTAATTTTGTATCTGTACATGATGTGTTGCTAAAGTTTATTTGGTTATTTCATAACAAGAAATTATTTTAAAAACAAACTGTATTCAAATGGTATGAAAATAGCAGGCAGTTTAGTGGCTAAATAGATTAGTTTGTAGTATTGTGGAACAGATTATAGTGATGCATTGTGTTGAATGGTGTAGAGCAGGCTGTGATATGTATGGCCACTGTTAGGTTAGATCAGTCGGTCTCAAGCTATGAGGTGTGGACAAGCAGGTGAAAAATATGAAATGAAACTAAGGCGAATAACTGTTGATCCCATTGTACTGATGACGATATGCACCTTTATTTAATTAAAATTCATCACAGAGCCTTCTTTTTATTTTTAACCATTAGAAAAAAAAATCTGCGGTGGGGCATGTCAGAAAAAGCAGTCATCAATTTAAATTTAGGCTGATTACTTGCACTTGCAAAATTCTATCTTTTATACTACGTTTTATTCTATCTTTTATACAACAACTGTTTGTGATTGCATTACTGGCTTGTGGACTAGGAAGCTTGTAGTCATTGACTAATTCTGCAACACATGAAAGAGCACTGAAAGAAATAATGAGAGGCTTGCTAAAGGAGGCAATATTATCTTATGAAGCCACATGAGACTATCTATTGATATTTTTGTTGAATAAATGATTGAAAGCTATTTTTTTGTGGTTTTGTTCAAGTACAACACCTTCATCTGTAGGTACCGTATTAAAAAAGTTATGCAGTGTATTGAATAACTTTTTTCTACCATAAATTACAATTGTCATCCCAATTGAGTTTTTTTTTTTTTTTAAATCTATCAAAAATCCAGAAAAAAACACATTAGATAAGAGTTATAAATTGATTGTCATTGAGTGAAATAAGTATTTGTTCCCCAAGCAAAACATGACTTAGTACTTGGTGGAGAAACGCTTGTTGCCAAGCACAGTGGTAAGATGACCACATCTCAGGAGGGATTTTGGCCCCCTCCTCTTTATAGGAACTCTCTGAATACTTTAGGTTTCTTGGTTGCTGCTTGGCAACTCGAAGCTTCATACTCTCCACAGATTTTCTATAGGATTGAGGTCAGAAGACTCGCTTGGCCACTCAATGACCTTAATGTGCTTCTTCTTTAGCCACTCCTTTGTTGCCTTGGCGGTATGTTTGAGTCACTGTCATGCTGGAAGACCCATCCACAACCCATCTTCAGCGTTTTGACTAAGGGAAGGAGGCTCTCATCCAAGATTTTATAGTATATGGCCCCGTCCATTGGCCCTTCAATGCGATGAAGTCATCCTGTACCCTTAGCAGAAAAACAGCCCCAAAGCATAATGCTTCCACCTCTGTGCTTGACTGTGGGGATGGTTTTCTTTGGGTCATACTCAGCATTTCTCTTCCTCCAAACACAGTGAGTCGAATTGATGCTAAAGAGATTGAATTTGTTTTCATCTGACCACAGCACTTATTCCCAAGTCTTCTCTGAATCATTTAGATGTTCACTGGCAAACGTAAGATGGGCCAGTATATGTGCCTTCTTGATCTTGGGGACCTTGTGGGCGCTGAAAGATTTCAATCCATTAGGGTGTAGTGTGTTTCCAATGATATTTTTGGTGACTGTTGTCCCAACTGCCTTCAGATCATTAATAAGCTCCCCCCGTGTAGTTCTGGGCTGATCCACCACCTTTCTCATGATCATCCTCACCCCATGAGGCAATATCTTTCATGGAGCTCCACACCAAGAGTGATTGATGGTCATTTTATATTCCTCCATTTCCGAATGACACCAACAGTTTCACCTTCTCACCTAGCTGTTTTGGTGCTGACTGTCTTGTAGTCCATTCCAGCCTTGTTCAGGTCTACAATCTTGTCCCTGACGTCCTTTGACAGCTCTTTGGCCTTGCCCATGGTGGTGGAGAGGTTGGAATTTAAGAAACCGATTATGTGGACATGTGTGCTTTATACGCATAACAAGCTGAAATCAGGAGTATAATTATCTAATTGACTGATTGTAATCTGTGTACCACACAGGCATACAGTCAATCTGTGGGAGCAGCAATTCTGGCTGTGTTATAGAGGATCAAATACTTATGTCATTCAGTGACATGCAAATCAATTTATTTGGTTGATATTCTGTCTCTCTCTCCATTAAAATGAAACTACCATAAAAATTGGAGACTGTTCATTTCTTTGTTTTTACCAATTACCTAATAAATATTTTGAGTCAGTACACAAAAAAACCCAAAACAAAACAAAATAAAACCAAAAAGAATAAAAACCTTAAATTGCCCTCTCTCGTATGAGGTCATTTATTTTTTCAATTATTTCTGTAGTCCAAAACCTGTCTACAAATTAATTGCTAAAGACATCAGCAGTCACCTCTGTCTCTGTTCGAAATACAAAGTTGCGATTTCTCACCATTTGAAATCTGGGTGACAGTGAAGAGTGTCAAAAATAATGGTTGGTCCTGTCAAGGTGACTGTCGATCAAAAAAATAAAAATTGTGACATTTCAGAAATACATCGATGGGATGATGAGACAGGGGTGTGTACACAGGTGGCATGTTTTTTTTTTCCTTTTCATCCCACCTCTCCTTCAGTATCTTTGGAAAGAGCGCTGCTTCCATCCATATCTGTTCATCCATTATGCATGACCAATTTACAATGTTTAGAGCAAGAGAGTGAGGTTGGACAAAGAAAGAAAGAAAGAAAGAAAGAAAGGAAAGAAAGAAAGAGGTTTATTTAATTAAATTGTAAATTGATTGGAATTTATATCTGTATTAGTAAGGATGATCAGGATATTGGAAATGTGCCCTCATTTGTATGGCTATTCATAATGCATGACCCATTTACACTTTTATTTATATAGGGGGAGAGAGGGAAAGCTGAAGAGAAAACTATTGCCACTCTGCCCAGAGGCGATCCTGTCTTGAAGCATCATTGGCAAAAGTCTGCTGTTATTGCTTACCTCACACACTTTGGTGTGTAGTTGTGTGTGTGTGTATTGGTGACAGTAATGGCCCTTTCTCCTTGAAACAGATGCCCCTAGCAGATGTCATTCAGCTACTGATAGAGACAGTCAATATGACAATGAATTGTAGCTCAGCAACATACTGTGCCCATCCGCAAGGGCTTCACAATTAATCTTAAAAAAAACAATTACAATAAAAAAAAAAAAAAAAATCAAATCATACCACTGACTTTTGCAGTTTTTTGAAATGCTAGAGGCTTAAACATTGTTTTATGGGGGAAATGGTGCTTCAGCAACCTCAGAGAGTATTGCTGTGCCATGCAAAATGTCAGGCAATTTCAAAGTTCCCAGTTTTTCAGCCCAAACAAACATTTCTATTCATATATTGATCAGAAAGGCATGTTGACCTACACATACATTTGCCACATTTCCCCCTTAACAAAGCTATAATATTTTTCACAGTATCAAGATCTTGTACATAGTGGACTTAAGATGTTTATGTTTAGATATTTCCAGTTTTTCCTTACACACCTTTAAACAGCTTGCTATTCTTTCGTCTATGTCCCACTATGGGTGAATGAACAATTAAGGTAACATCTTTCTGAGTTACCAGGATCTGTATCCATGCGTATATTTTGTATAAAAAAAAATGTTGTTGCTATTTACTCCTCATCTAATGTAAGACAATGCAGAAGCTGCAGGCTGCTGCTGTCAACATGTACATTACAAGTGAGGTGGGGGTGTTTGAACTGTGCCTTGAGAGGATATAACTTCAATATTAAAGCACAAGACTACTGGATAAGATGTCTTGTACACAATTCTCAGAGCCCTGCACACCCACACAGGTGTTTTCAGTTATTGAGGTAGATTTAAGTTGAGTAGAGCTCTGCTGGGAGTTTGCTACCATTAAGACATTCTAAAGGGGCCATAAAACTAACAGGAAAGTTAGGGAGATGTCAATAAATTACAGTCTGCAACCACCCACACAGTCCTGACAAGAGGTCTAATCAGGTAAAATAACCAAGGACAACTGTAGGTTAAGTAGGTATCTGTGAGCTGACATTTGCAGTTTGGTGTTTATATGAACTGACAACCATTCTATGGTATTTCTTATTACAAACTCATACTAATAGTACAACTTAGCAGGACAATTAAATATATGAAAATACAATGAAATAAGATGTATGTCTACCGTATGTTATGTCTACAACAATCATTTTGTTTGATAAAGTTATGATTATGATCTAAAGTTTCATACTATTTAATAATAAGTTGCTGACTGGCACAAAGGAAACATGTCTAGTAGTGCTTTATATCACATGCATGTACAGTATGTGCATGAAAATGAGCAGAAATAAACCAAAAATATTGTATCTTTTATAGTTGAGTTACAAATTCAAACTAAGTCATATCATAACTGCTCCCTGCATTTCTGTCTCTCTAGCTCTATTTGGCTTTGCTCTCATGCGTTTCTCTCTTTTTTTTTCTACCTCACTTTACCCACGTCCTAACCAGTCGAGTCACAGAGAAAACGCTATTGGTTATATGTATTATGGATTAGCAGAAAATTGGTTGCTGAATTTCTGATTCCCTTAATTAACAAATTTAGATGTTACCCTATCTCCTTTTTGGTCTTCCTCCCTCTTGAGCCATTTTCTCCTCCAGCTATTTGAAACCGTGATAGCAGTAGTGATGACACACCTGTGCCTTAGTCAGTGTATGGATGTGTGCAGAGCAGATAATGGCAGTGTTACTGTGAGCAATGTGCCTTAGAACTGGACGTAATAAGGCCTGTGTAAAATGAATTATTGAACGGTGTTGATGCTACCCAGGTCCTTACTGCCTGCAGGCTGTATCTTGGATATGGCATGTTAGCACAGCCTGAACGCTCACAAGTGCCATGTACTTACACAAATTTGGATGCAGCCAAGTCTATCAAGAGCTATCTGTGTTATCTGCCACACACACTCTCATTGGAACATACACTAAACCATGAACAGACACACATAACACATACACATACACAAACATCTGTTGGGAAAAATGGGCTACCATTCAAACCAGCTATCAGCACTTGAAGTAAACAGTATCACAGTTTCCTCAAAGACTAATATTTGTATTTAAACACACACACAAACACACATCCACACACACTAACTTTACAAGGTTATAGTCTTAGGTTGGACAATTTACAAATGCAAACACTGAGTTTTAGTTACAAGCTCTCACCCAAATGCTGCATTACAGACCATTAACTCATCTAATTAAAAATGAAAAAAAAAACATTCATTTTGATGCCTGTAGTTTGAAAATGTCAACAGGAGCAATAGTTGGCTAACTAATAAATTATTTTAATATACTTTCTAAATTAATTAACTAATTATCATTCTTATAGAAGGACTAAATAGCTTGTTAACTGATCCCTGAGACTTCAGTGCAGCAGGATAATTGATGAGAGTTAGCTTAGAAGTGATTCTTCACAATCTTTAATCAGACCTAAACTCCTATAACTTAACTATACATATAAACTTGATCATATTTTATAATAAAATTTGTAGATACTTTTATAATGGGGAATTATGGCATAGCTACTATTAATTGAATCAATCTAATTGGTAACCTTGGGGGGTTTGTTATAGAATAATTAAATGTCAATGTCAAGTTTTGGAAGTATTGACTTTGGCTTTATAGTTATATTCATCTTTTTTTTTAATTTCCTGTAGATAAAAGATATATTGATGTCACACACTTGTCACAAGTTTTCAGCCAGAAAACTTTGGTTCATGTCCCATTTGGGAGATTTGTGTTTTGCAGTTTTATTTTCAAATGCTTTTTCATTTTGCTTTCATCTGCTGGTTAGGTTGAGGTACCAAAAACTAATTATTTAACTTTAGGAAAAACATTGTGGTTTGATTTAAAATAAGTCTTTTCATAATTTTAACTCTGTGCATTGAAAAATTACTCAATGACTTTAAATGTTTAAAATGTGTTTAACAACCATTTACAATCATTCTCATGTAATGAATTGGGGCTGAAGCCCATATATAAAATAGTGTGTCATGGTGTCATGGTACTAATATGAAAGGACAATAGTATTTTTGTGAGAAAATATCTGTGGTGCATACCTGTGAGAGACCAGAAGCATTGACCAAACTGCAGCATTTGACACGATGGGAATTTGAATGGGTTGAACCATGTTGTTACACAAGAATACCTTTCAGGTCAAGAAATTCAAATACATTTTTCTTCTGATATCAGAAAGTGTCTTTGACATTTCTGTACAGAGGACTTTTTTTTCTTTTAAGTTTCCCACTGGCATTCAATTGGGTTGCAATCTAGTGACTGCCAAGGCCATAGCATATGATTCACATCATCTCATACTCATCAAACCAGTCAGTGCAACCTCATGCCCTGGATTGGGGCATTATCCACCTGCAAGAGACCACTCTGATCAGGACAGAAATGATTACTTATAGGATAAAGGTGATCCCTAACCACTGGGCCTAAACTATGGCAGCAAAATAACAGCCACTAAATCCACCCAGAGGTCAAATATTATGATTTTTTTTTTTGCATTGTTATCTGTATTTATCAATCAGGCAAAGCTAAGAGGTAATATTCTCAATCAGAATACTAAGAAAATGCATGTTTTTGGTAAATGGACTGTAATTTAAGAGCTACATGTACATACAATTGGGGGTGGCTGTAGCTCAGGAGGTAGAGCAGGTCACTTACTAATCAGGTAGAGCAGGTCACTTACTAATCGGAAGGTTGGTGGTTCGATCCTTGGCTGCTCCAGTCTGCATGCCAAATATCCTAGATACTAACCCCAAGTTGCTCTCCGATGCATCCATCGGAGTATGAATGTGTATGAATGTTAGGAAAGCACTTAAAAGCATAGAAAAAAAGTGCTTGTGTGAATGGGTGAATGAGGCATGTTGTTAAAGCGCTTTGAGTACTCCGGGAGAGTAGAAAAGCATATATATATATATATAAGAATCAGTCCATTTACCATATACAGCATGCACATACATACGTAATTGTAGCCTCAAAAATGAGCATACAATTAAGGGACAACACTAGGAGAGAGGAGCAATGCACAGATACTTGTTTTCATTTTACATTTTAAAGAGTCATAAAGGAATAAGATTTTTGTAGGACAGCTAGTGTGTTTACTGTCGGCTGCAGGCGGTGTAGACTCCTTTGAAACTTTTATTTACATTAGTCAGACAGTAAGATGGAGATATATAGAGAATAGAGAGTCACAGAGAAAAGTGAGTTCCATTTGTGTTTCTTTCAGGCTTGAGGCCTTGGTTGTATTCACATCATACAGAAGAATAATGTGAAATATGCAACACAATTTTTCTATTGGGAAAAAACTGAGGCTGAATGAATACAAACAAAATGCAGTGTGCAAAGATGATAGAGGAAAAGGGTGAGTTACTGTGAAATTCTTTTTGTTTGGATGAGGAAAAAGTGCAACAGCTATAATTAATAAATCCTATGACTCAACAATAGTAATACCCCTGGGAGTGGAGACTCTGACCCTTTAAACGGAGAGCTGGTTCAGACCTGTACAGGGGTTACTGGGATCTAACATATGTTAGTAACTGGAAATAGTTTGGGTTTTTTTGTGAGAAAATATCTATTTTTGTTATTGCCATTGACTGAGCCCTTTATTTTTTGTAGAGAGTTTTAGTTTTTAACTACGAATCTGTTGTTACAAATAACTGGATAGGTCAGTCAGCACTCCACAGTCCCATAACCTCAGTCTCCCCACTTCCTAACAGATTGTGTTTGACAGTCATATGGGTCTGTTGCCTCAGCTCTCTGCTGCTCATTAACGTGACCTTTGCACACCAAATCTGTGCTCTAGACACTCACCATTTAATTGGATGAATAGAAATGTTTTCCTTTTCTTTTGAATCTTCATTAAAGACCAAAACAGCATTACCCTGTTTTTTATGATAAAGAGACAATAAACTGAAGATGAAACTGAACTGGTTTATTTACACCTTTGCCTCAAAAGACACTTTCCTAAATGACTATGTTAAAACCACAGAGAAACAAATTAAGTGTTTTCTTTGTTTTCACCAAAGTTAAGGTTGAGGTACAGCTGTTGTCTGCGTTTTAGCTCTCTCTCACCCTTTGTATGTGTTTTAGGTTTCCTGAATGATTATCATTAGTAAAGATCTGCTGTTGCTGCATTTCAGAAATTCTTGCGAATGACCTGCAGCTGAATTTATATGTAAGTTTAAACTGAGCTGCAGAAAAGTTTAATTTCCATTTTGTAAAGGTGAACACACACACATACACACACACACACACACACACACACAGAGTCATTTATGTGCATACATGAGTGTTTCCACATCAAAACCATCATGAGGCTGATTTTGGTCTAGGCCCCAAAACCTCTTGATTAAGTCAAGGCACAAAATGTGTTAGGTTTGACAAACCAGTAATTTTCTTTGCATATCATTTTAAACAGCATTGCACACACTCAATCACAAATTATTGAATGAAAATAATTCATGGCTTTGAAGCATCTGCTACTGAATGGATCAAAAGTTGCTTTTTTTTCACCTAGGGATAAACTCTTTATTTTTAAGGATTTAGTTGGAATTTGGTAAACAAGTTAAGTGAGTTAAAGATGGAATAACTATGTGTATTTTATGTATTGGAGTGATTTTCAGTTTGCATAGATTTAATATGCTTTAGTGGTTGTGTTATGGACTCAGCCTTCTTATGAGTATGAATGTTATGTGTACTGATCTATTTTCTGTTACTGAAGTCCTATAAAATATTAATGGGCACCCCAGGAAGAGTAACTACTGTTATGATACAGTAGGTACCTGGAATCCAAATAAACTAACAAACATACAAAGAATACAGGAACCAGTAAAACCAGTTTTTACTCCACTGAATAATCATCTGAATGTTATTTCTATTACTTATGTATATTAGGAATTCTAAAATGACACTTTCACAATTGTTAGAGGAATAAAGATGACTTATAAGATTCTTTAAAACATATTTATACTAAGCCAACAGTGTTATCTGCCATACCTTTGCACTTATTAGTACCTAGCAATAAAAATAAAGATGATGTAACTGAAATTATATCATGAGGCAGAGTGCAGCCTCAGTCCACTATAATGAGACATGTATTTGATGGCATAGTGAGTTGTATTTTTTTAATCTTCCTCTTCCTGCAAACTGAGATGTCAAATATTGCTGTGTGAGATAAACTTCAAACAAATCTGATCTGGTTGAAAAAGGACAAACTCTATTTCCAGAGCTCAGAGATATTCAAATGAGTGTTTGTGTTATGCTCCAAATGTCATTGCTTGAAATACGCAGAGAAAGCTTTTGAACTTGTTCTCAGAGAAGTATGTGTTCTGCTTTTTTTTGTGCTTATGTACATGCTATTATATATATTTTAAACCAGCCAAAGTTGATATATTTTTCACATGATGACTCACAGTTTGAACATTATTTAATTTCTGCTGTAGCACCATGTTCAAAAGTTACAATTATGTTATGTGTTGACAGTGTCGGGGCTTTTGGCAAACACTGTTAAGCTTGTTTGTTAAATCATATGACAAAAGAACACATTTTAATTGAATTTACATGTAGGGTCTAACATAAATCATGTTTTCACATATTCAAGCCAAAAATGAATGGGTGGAGTAACAACATAAATTCATCCTTACGTTTAATTCATTCATGAACTTTCTTCAACAACCAAAAGGAACTGACAGTCATTTTATAAGTACCTAATTACAAGTGCTGGGTAATGGCAGTGACATTTGGGTGACCCCATATATCCTGCCTATAATCACACTGCCTGGAGTAGAATAATAGCTCCTGTATAGAAATATAATAATATTACTTGACATGTTGAAACATATAAACCAACTGTACAGAATGTATGTCTCGGCTAAATGATGTACACCTGGCACAAATCAATTCTGGTAAACAAAGTGAAGGTTCATAACTCTAATTAGGTCACAGTCACATTCTCTATAGATTTTCATAGATTGTGGGTTTCCATTGTATCACTGTTTCTGGGCTTAGTTAACAGATAAACACTTAAGAAATTTGCAGTGCGTTGTAGACAAAAGTAACAATCATGTTACTCAAATACACCCTTATGTGAATGTGGAAAATTGCATTCCAACACACTGGGGAGTTAACATGCTGCTATACTAGCCCTCCTTCTATGATGGTTTTCCACAAGATTTCAGCTCCTGGCTGAAGGGATTTGCTCCCATTTAGCCACAAGAGCTTTTGTAAAGTCAGGCATTGATGTTAGATGATAAGGTCAAGTCAGTTAAGTTCTTCTGCACCAAACTTGGGCCACTATTTATTTGGTTTCACCATCCTCAGGATGTTTTCATAAAGCACTTTATTTTCTGGAATATTACCTTATTGTATAGCATTAAGATTATCTTTATGGAAGCCACCCTTAGTACTGATGTATGATTTCATACATAAGCACTATTTTTAACTTCAATACAGCAAGTAAATATATAATAAACAATACAATAATTTAAGCAAAAATAGTTTGTTACCAGCTTTTCAATAACCAATATGAATATCACATACAGCATATAGCCTAATGCAGTGTTTAATTGCTGAATGACTGATTGGTTGACCATTTGGTTAGTGATTGTTATGCAGCTGCAAACTCCAGGTGATTTGCATGAAGAGATTAAGGTGTGTCTATGTGTGCATTTGCATGCGTTTTTAAAAAAAGGATTTTATACACACACACATATATATGCACACGCATGTGCTTTTAATGTGATAGGCATCCGTTTCTTTAAGTATGTCCCTTCCTCACCTCTTTCTTTTCTCCTCATTCTTTTCTCCTCTATCCCTCTGTTTCAGAATGATAAATTGATGTCTGCATACATCTCCATATTTTTATAACTGAGAATACACCACATCTCCCCGACGACACCCACATGCACTCATCCACAAGGGCACAGACACACACACACACACACTGTTGATTATTGGCACATCAGAGTACCCTGAAGTGCAACCTCTGCGGAGCGGAGGGTAGACATATATGTGTGAGGTAGAACCACTGTGTTTTATCAGTGTGTGTACAAGGCTGAAATGTTGCGTGTGCGCAGTGGATGCATTCTGTTTATGCTCCTCTGTGTGTGTGTGTGTGTACAGGGCACGGATGGTGTATACTGTGTAAGACAGAACTGCATTTCAGATTTACTGTGTGTGCACATGCGTGAGTAGGTGTATTTCTCAGGGACTCTGGTGTGAGATTGGTAATTGATTTTCCAATCTGTGCAGCCTGTGCCTCAGTCACAGAACTGGATACAGCACAGGCTGGCGCCCTGTTAGCATCAACCACTAATGCTGGGCTGTAGATAAATCTGTTGGTGGCAGAGACAGAAAGACAGACTGCAACACATTCTTCATACTGAAGTTTCATAAGCTGTTTTATGGAAGAACTTTACTTTGGCACTATTTAACTGGCTTTTTTTTAAATTAAGTTTTCATAACTGACGTTCAGAAGGTAAAAAAAAAAAAAAATCCACAGAACACACTTTGCTAACTTATCTCTGCCTCTGATTATGAGTTCAAAATTTAGAGCATCTACTGCCAGTCTTACTTTGTTGCTCGACGCTCTCCTCCATACCTACTAATTGTTATATTTTTCTCAGATTGCCCATTGTATTTGAAGGCCATCTGTATAAACATATGAGTTGCAAACGTTTTCCAAACTGTCAATTTGACTTATTTAGTGTTTTAATATAACAAACAATTTCTTTTGGATACATCTATATTTTTTCCTTAAATATTACATTTCCCACTTTTTTGTTTTTTGTAAGTAGAGTATGTTAGAGGGCTTTAAATACTCTAAATACTTTAAATAATGTATTTGCAGCTGTTGTTGTAAAAAATACATCTGAGTTGAGTATTTGCAAAATTCCATGGTATGAGGGGAAAAAAAAGATATTCAGTATTGACTAGCGATATCTTTAAGCAAGACTTAAATTGATAAAACTGTCATTAAGGTTATGCATTTTTTAAACACTATCCATTTGCAACTACATCTGCAATTCAACAACTTTGATGGTCTGTAGTTAATGGCAGACAGCAGGCTACAACTCAGCTATAGTGCCTTTCAGCTATGTGTTTACTGTGCAAATTCATGCTTTACCATACACAATGTTCCCCTCCAATCCAGTAGCACATAGTGTAATAGTATAATAAATATTGTATTTCCCCAAACTTTAATACTTTACAGTATAGGTTAAGTTTTACAACTTCAGTTGCAGCAACAACTGGGGAATCTTCCAGTAGACTGGTCGTGAGTTTATAATAGAAACTGAACGGACAGCAGTAACCACTCATTGTCAGATATTCTTGGCTGAGCAATGCAGTTGTGAAATTTAACTTTCATAGTATGTATGGCATTTAGGAGATGTGTATTATGTGGGTGCATATTTAAAAGTTTAGTCTTGTTGGAGCATGGAATATTTGCTTTGCAAAAAGGATGCTGAACTGCTCTCTATCAGCTACTTCTTCTCCTCACTTTGCTCTCTCTGCCTTATCTGTACCACCTGTTACTAAAGTGTGGGCTCTTTTGGAACAATCATTACAGGTTGCACGTCTTGAGTTGCACATTAGGGACTAACAGTCTTCCTTTTCCCATCTGGATTTCAAGATTTTGGCCTAGATGCTAAAGTTGCTGTATGCTGTCTTTGAGGCAGAGTGCTACATTGTATGCTTCTTCTTCTAGGTTTCCTGTTTTCTCTTGGGTCTTAGGTGTTTTTGCTTTTTGCATTTGTGGAAACAAACTCTTTCCATGTGTTAGGAACTTTCATTGGGGAGCTTCAAATTGGGACCTCGAGTTTTGACATCAGAGAAGATGCACTTCAACACTGGCGGGAAGATTACAGACAGAGGAACCACATGTTGACTGCTGTTCATGTGTTCTTTTTTTTTTTTTTAGCTCAATGTGTCGAAGAAAACTTAGAAAGATGTCCCTGACACCCATTCTGCTTGAAGACCTACAGAATTTCACTGTACTCTGCAAACTACAGTAAGACTTTAAAGCTGTTTGTTATGGCGACAAAGGGAGATGAAGGGACACACAAAAACAATGGGAATGTGTCTGTTTATTTGTGTGTGCTCATACACCTTCAAGGCGATGCGACCATATCTTTCCACAAACACACTGTTCTTCCCAGAAAAGTAAAAAGCGCCTAAAACTCCTACTTGAAGATTAAGATGGGATAAGAATGATAATCTTGGGAATTACCACAAATCCTGTGTTTCAGCTAAGAGGATATTTATGTTAATATCCAGGCCTATGAATTTTTGTGTTCACGTGTCTGCTGTTATATTCCAATGATTAAAAATAGATTAGTCTATTTTTTCTGTATTTTTATATAAAGCACACTGATTTACACATCACTTATTCTGTTTCTCCCCAATATCTTTTACACTAACACTAATTAAACTGTCCATTTCAATCCTTGCATTCAGTTGGTCACATAATAACATCCCAAACATAATTATACTATCTAGTTAGTTCTGCACTTTCCAAATGTACAGGGTATCTGACTTAATGAGTTTTAAATTACACAACATGAACTCCTTATTTTTTAACCATGTCACTCTCACATACTGCAGTCCTAATGCTTTTACACTTATACAGTGATCTCTAAGGGCAATATTCTCTGAAGGGAAAACAGAGAATATTGCTCAGACATAGACAACAGCCATGTGAAGCAGGTTATGTAAACACATGGAAGATGCATAAAGTAACATTCTTTACTTTTCATTTTTAGAGGCTTTCAGTGGCTGAATAGTGAGTGCATAGCTGCAACTGCATTTCATTTAGAGGGTGTGCTGCTTGTGGAATCATTTCAATACATTTACTGTGAGATTAAGCTGCTCTCTCTATCTGGTTATCATTTGTTTAAGGGATCTGAAGCATCAGTGTATTTCAGAGTTTAGGTCTTCTGAATCCTGTAGCCCCTCTGTAAACTTTACATAATAGGACAGAGTTCACAGTTTTCTCTATATACACATATATCCACGAGACCATGCTTCCTGCATTTGCTTTTGGTTACTTTGAAAGACATTGGTTCTCTAGTCTCTTTCTGTATCCTAACCTGATCACCTGAACTACCCACAGACCAGGTCAACAAAACCACAGTTTGTTCTCCATCTAACTTCTTTTACTCTCTGTAGATCCTACCTCACTGTTCACTGAGGCAGTCTGATTTTTTTTTCTGCTTAAAGCAGAAGAAACAATTAGCTTTAAACATAACCACATGTAGAGAGACAAACAAACAAAAAAAAAACATTTGTTCTGACCTAACATATGTGTTCATGCTGTGCACACAGAAAATATGAAGGCAGAACACACATGGCATTTCTGGCACACATCTGACAATCACAAACTAAAGCATGCATGCTCTCACACTCCCTCTTACTTTATCTATTATATATTTTACTTTGTTTATCTTTAAAATGTATACTTTTTTAGTATATATGCGGGTATACTTTTGCACAAGAATGTAATGCTGGTAACCTGTACAGAATGATAAAATCATTCAAAGTTCACTTTGTTATTCCACTGATGTTAAAAAGTCATTTTATTTATAACAAAACTGTAGCAATAAAATTTGAACAAAGGACAAGGGAAGACTGTGACAATAAATACAAGAGATAATGAGGCAAGTGGAAACAGGTGGGGAATACAGCACGAACAAATCAGAGATGACGAGACAAGGGAAGTAGAACTAAATACATAGCACAAGTGACAAAAGATTACCAATGTAAAACAGGAAATAGCTAAACAGAGACGACAGACTCTAACATACAAACTAGACACAGAAGAACAAAAGGGGAAGGCTTAAGAAAATACCAAGAGACTATACAGCATAAACCCTAAGCAGAATACTAGTGGCAAAAACATGAACTGAAACAAAGAACCAAATAGAACATAAATAAGAGCATAAATAGAACAGAGAATAATAACATAAATAAAATAATAGAACATAAATAATAAACAAGAATTCAAAGTCCACAAACTGAAAACTCCAGGTCCAAAATCCAGAACCATGACATGTATATGACACATTAGTGACCTGGTGCACTGCCTATGCTGTCCACTTCTTAGGGTACCCACATCGGTCCAGGTTAATATACCCCAATGATCTTGACACTCAAACACACATACACATATAGTATATACTCACCAGACACTTTATTAAGTGCAACTATAGTACAAGGTTGGACAACCTTTTGCCTTCAGAACTTCCTTAATTCTCAGTGGCATGAATTCAACAAGGTGATGGAAACATTCCTTAGACTTTAGTCTATATTGACAGGATATAGTCATGTAGTTGCTGCAGATTTTTTGGCATCCGTGATGTCAATCTCTCATTCCACCACATCCCAAATGTACTCTATTGGATTGAGATCTGGTGAAGGCCATTTGTATACAGTGAACTCATTATCATGTTCAAGAAACCACTTTCAGATAACCTGAGCTTTTTGACATGGCATGTTATCCTGCTGGAAGCAGCCATCAGAAGATGGATACTCTGTAGTCATAAAGAGATGGACATGATCAGCAACAATGCTTGCATAGGCTGTGGCATTTAAACAATGCTCAGATGGTACTAAGGAGTCCAAAGTATGCCAAGAAAATATCCCCTACACCATTACACCACCAAAAACAACCTGAACTATTGATACAAGGCAGGATGGAGCCATGTGTTCATGTTGTTTATGCAAAATTCTGAGCCTACTATCCAGCTGTTGCAGCAGAAATAGAGACTCATCAAACCATGCAATTTTTTTTCTTTATCTTCTACTGTCCAGTTTTGGTGAGTCTGTGTGAATTGTAACCTCAGTTTTTTAGTTGACTGGAATGGTACCTAGTCTGGTCTTCTGCTGCTGTTGCCCATCTACTTCATCGTTTGACGTGTTGCATGCTCAGAGATTCCAGAGATTCCAGACCAACTCCTCTGGCTCCAACTATCATGCCATGCTCAAAGTCATATGAATCACCTTTCTTCTTTATTCTGAGGCTAGGTTTGAACTTCAGTAGGTCAACTTAAACACTTCTACATTGTTAAATGTACATTGCCATGTGATTGGCTAATTAGATATTTTCATTAACAAGCAGTTGGACAGTACCAAATAAAGCGGTTGTTGAGTGTAGAAGATGGTAGTGGACAGATGGATTTGAGTATTCAAACAATGGTGACGACCACGACAATCTCAGCAGTAAATAGAAAAGTTATAGCAATGGTAATAATCACCAGTATTGTAGTAATAATAATAATAATAATCACATAAACAGTGCTAGTGATAATATAAATATTAGTTGCAGTAAGATGGACTCCTGCATGATTTCACAGCAGGACGCATTACACAGAAATTCTATGTAACAGTTCAGGGAATTAGCTGTTCAAGGTTGTAACATTTTTTTCTCAATATTACACTCATTTTTTAAACTTAATGGTTATGATGATTAACTCAAAAGATGGCAAAACCAGGCCTAGGTAATATACAAACTAAAAATACAAATTTTCCTTAGGATGTCTGAGGAACAAAAGAAAGGAGAAATCACATAATGTTGTTCACATTAACCAATACAATTTTCTGTAGTCTGCATAGAAATGGCACCAATAAGAGCAGTGTATATGTGTAAAGACAAAAGAATACATTTTGTGATCTTTGACTTTCCTGAATCAAATCCTGATATGATATGATAATATGGGAATGTGGCTTCATGGCTATGTAATTAATATATGATGTAGACGATTAGGGGACATGGTGGAGACTGAAAGAAAAAAAAAAAATCACTGCTAATTGTACCTTAGCCAGCAACATAAAGGTGAAACTCAGAGCTAACCAGATATAACCCCATTCTCTCGGATTCCTCTTTTCACTGATGGAAAAACAGGGTCCAGCATCACTAGAAACACATTTATGGCCTTTTTGGAAAGTTAATGAGTACCTGAGCTGCAGTGGAGCTAGCGCCTCTGCAGCAAGAGGCAACAAGAGGAGTGTGTTCCCATAGACAGCTGCAGCCATGCTTTTTAGTAAAGTATTTAAAACTGAAGCAAAGGCTAACCTGATATGACTACTTCACCTGAAATCAAAAGCAAACAATAAGATGATTACATTACCTGTGTGTCTGGAAAAAGAAAATGTGTAAGATTTTAGAAAATACTTACATCAATGTGCTGTGGCTGCTAGTTTCACCTTAAAAGCAAAATACATTTGTAATGAAGTCTACAGTAATGTAATCTATGACCAAAATGTCATTAAGATTTGAGCATCAAGCCTGATGTACTAATGTTTCATTTAGGGTCATAACATGGTGTATGTGGTGACATGAGGTGTTTCTGATTAAGTAAAATAATGTGTGCACTGGACTATGTGCAATGGAATATTTCCTCCTGCCTCTCACTCTCCTTCATTCAGTCTCATTCATCTCTGCCTCCTTCTCACTTCATCTGTATAATGGTAATCATTGTGTTTACATGGGGCTAATAGAGTGATAGTTATGCATGCTATGCCGCTGTTGCTCGTCATTTAGCTGAGAGGACCACTTGACCAATACTGACAGCGCACAAGCTTCAATTAAAGCAAGGGCAGATGCATCCTTCCAACACGCAGACATACACACACCTGCACACAGACACACACACACATACACACACAACGAAAGCAAGACAGGAAAAATCTCAAACACAATAATACACACATCAAACGCAACTCAGAAACCTTCACTGACAGCTATGCATCTAATCACATGAATCAAAAGACACACACACAAACACATATCCACACACACATGCTATTATCAAAGTGCTGCCACTTGACAAGGAGTAGTATTACTAAAAGGTTTTACCTCCCACACACTCATAGAGGCGAGGGCAAAGTGTGTGTGAGAGCTCTTGTACCTTTGAAGTCATTATGTGTTGCATACACACTTATTTTTTAACACAGATGTGTGTGTCTGAGGGTGTGTGAGTGTGGGCGAGAATCACAGACATTTTTTAAGGCTTAGACAATAGTAAAAAATTTTACAATAACTTTATTTCCATTTACAGTAAAGTGTGTTCTGACATATGTGAACAAAGAAAAGGAGGTTTATGCAATCTTTTTAAGCAAATGGTGCCCAAGAACACATTGTTTGGAAGATGGTAGTACATGAGAGAAAATCATACTTTTTTTATCAAGCACTGATTTAAGACAAAAATTCAGGAATGTTACCTGGTGTAATACTGCTCTCAGGTTTGTACATGCACTGTGCTGATGCTACATTAATAAAGAAATTATACACAAAGTAAATGAAAGCTACTCTCGAATTGTAATTTGTCATTTCTGTACCATAGTCAAGTCAGCTGCTCTTTAAGCTGCACTTTGTAATTGTGCATTGGTAAGAAACCTTTTTGGATTAAATTAAATTTTTAAATGTATTTATTTATTTACCTATATATTGTTTCCCTTGGGGAGGCCACTTCCAGCAATGACTGCTATTGTCACTGGGAAGTGTACGAACTAACATCAAAATATGCCAGGATGTAATGGTTTCCAAGCACTGAATTATTACTAGGTGATCAGTGTTATTAATAAACTATGAGCATTAAAAAAAAGGCACAAGACAAAAACCTAAGATCATGAAATATTTGTAAACATTGTAAAATATTAGCAAGACCTTGAGACTGATTTAACAGATTAAACAAAGAATTCCAGAGATTTTCCACCTGTGACACAGCATATTTTTATTTAATTATTTTCCCCCCACTTATTGCATTTGCTACTTTTGAAGCATTTCAGTTGCTCCCATTGAAAAAATTTAAATTAAAAAGGCAGCCTTATACTTCTTCACCTTCAGTGCAAAATTTACTCTGACCCAATTAATAGTGGATAGCACTGACACAGTTCTTTATTATTGTTATTATTATTATTATTATTATTATTATTATTATTATTATTATTATTTTTTTTTTTTTTTTTTTTTATTTTTTTTTTTTTTTTTTTTTTTTTTTTTATAAAAAATTTTTAATAAAAAAATTTTTTTTTTTTTTAAAATTTTATTAAATTT
>VUQS01031750.1:0-23646 GCA_015108495.1 Heterochromis multidens | reverse complement strand
TTTTTTTTATTTTTATTATTATTATTTTTATTATTTTTTTTATTTTTTTTTTTTTTTTTTTTTTTTTTTTTTATTTTCTACCTTGCTTGCTACTGTAGTCCCCTTCTTGAAATATAAATGTGGTAAGCACAGGTTTTGATCATACTTCTCACCTTGCTGAATGGTGGATGAGGGTATAAGTATGTGTGATAAAGATCTTGAATTGTTGCACTCTAAAGGTACTTTTTGTACAAACACAAATTAAAAAAAAGAGTTGGAATCACACCTTCATAAGTGGTTTCTAACACACACACACACACACACACAGTATGCAATGCCATCACCAGTGCAGCCTTAACCCCTTCTCTCTTCTCTCCTCTCCTCTCCTACCCACTTCTCATCTCTCATCCACAACTCTCATCTTCCCATCCTCACCTCCCACTCCCCTCTTTTCTCTTCCCTTTCTCTTTTCACATTGCTTTTTAAAAACACATTTATTTTTCCCTCTGTCTTACCTTCTCCCTGATGTGTCTTTCTCTTCACACATGTTAAGCAGCACATTAATAAAATATGCTAAAATTGCAGCAATGTTATTTTCTATCATTGTGTGTGAATATGCTATTCAAGATTCACACAAGGTCAAGTGTGCTCAAGTGCACATTTTAATCTTTATCATATGATATGAAAAGCTTGCTCAGTATGAATACAACCTCCTAATAGTAGCACTGACCTTCATGCATCAGCAGTCTTGCAAGACTAGTAGTTAGATAAAAGTGCTATTTTCATACATGTTAACAGGCATATGGGCAATGGGTGCTTTCTTTTCAGAAAAATGCATGTACAGCTCTGACTAGCTGCCCAGAGTATTTTCTGAAATGTTTCCTAAGCTGTGCATGCCTGAGTCACAGTGGTTTTCATTCATAGACAGGTCTGAACCTGAGATAATTTTACCTTCTCTTTTTGCAGCTATCCCAGTTAACTTTAGTTTGAGAGACCCTAGTCTGAGTGTTAAACTTTTCCAAATAGGAAAAACAGTAAACTTCAGTTCATTTGAGAAGTTTACACACAAAAGAGTGTGCATGAGTGTATGCAAAAGACCAAACAGTTGTCTCTAGGGTACTTTAGTGTTTAAGTAATCCCCATTTTGAATTAAGTATTTTAACAGTAGCTTATTCACACCTGAACTCTGGACATTGTTGGGAGAATCAGATATTGTCTAAAATTGCTCTTTCTCACAGGTAATGCACAACAGGCAATATTTATGTAAATGTTTTTGTCTTTCTATATTACTTGTTGACCTTACTAAAAGTCACATGGTAAGTGAGCCACTGAATCACATCCTCATATCCTTATCTAAAGGAAAGCTTTCTCTTTAAGGCACTCTTGCCAGAATCAATCTAATAAAAAGGATGGAAAAAGCTTTACTTTATCAAAGCTGAAAGTATGTTTTTTCTTCTACATCATTTTCACTGGTTTAGTCTTAAGTTTGGGCTAAGCATTTATTGTTATTCAGTGCTAGCTTTCACAACACTAGCTGCTGCATGGAGAACAATGTTATATAGAGAACAAAACCAAGAAAAGTGCCAGCTTATGTATACTAATCTTTTTGTTTTTGTCAAATCACATGTTTGGAAAAGGGCTTATATAAAGTGCCGTGAAAAGTATTTGCCCCCATCCTGATATCTTAGTTTTTGGCATATTTGTCGTACTTTAAAGGTAAATTATGTCTTGCAACAAATTGATGCATTCTCAAAGACTTAGAATTATTCCATTAAAAATACATAGGAGTGGGTACCGGTTTGTGGAAGCCACCATTTTGCCCCCACCATCTTGAATACAGTGGCCGAGATGGACATCGCAGTTCCACCTAATCGCATTTTGTGGCTAGAGACCGGCCACATATGTAATATGCCAAAGGCAGAGGAGAAGAGAACTCACAGGCATTCTCGTGCTGTGGAGGCAAATTTAAATTCATGTCTGCACCTTCAGACTCAGGATATGAAGGCTCATACCTATATTTTATCATCTGAAAAGGTGTCCCCTTCACCAGAGAAGCAAAAACAAAAAGGAAAGAGACAATGCCACCAGCATCTTATTAAAATGTCATCCTCCTCACCTCAAGCCTCATCTCCTGAACTGAAGTCAGGGCTTTAACACACAAAAACGTACATAACCCTATCTATGGTTTTAATACTTAGATTAAAATATTTTGCAGACAATAACTGCCTTAAGTCTAAAACCCACCATTTCCTCCCTTGAGATACTCTGCCAGGCCTTTAGTTGCTGCTTGTTTGTGGGCCTGTCTGCCTT
Organism: Heterochromis multidens; assembly: GCA_015108495.1. Lineage (NCBI taxonomy): Eukaryota > Metazoa > Chordata > Actinopteri > Cichliformes > Cichlidae > Heterochromis > Heterochromis multidens. The sequence goes on along the minus strand of VUQS01031750.1, from coordinate 21,357 downwards.
TAGTTTTTAGTTAAGATCAGGTGATTGAATTGGCCATTGCAGAATGTCCCATTTCTTTGCCTTAAGAAACTCTTGGGTTCCTTTTGCAGCATGCTTTGGCTCATTATCGATTTGCACTGTGAAGTGGTGCCATATCAGTTTTGCAGCATTTGGCTGAATCTGAACAAAAAGTATAGCCTTGTATACTTCAGAATTCATCCTGCTGCTTCTATCACCAGTCACATCTTAAACAAATACTAGTGACCTGGTTCTACTGGCAGTCATATATGCCCATGCCATAACATTGCCTCCACCATGTTTGACAGATAATGTGGTGTGATCATGGGCTGTTTCTATCCTCCTCAATACTTTTCTCTTCCCATTATTCTGGCACAAGTTAATCTTGGTTTCATTTGTCCATTTTTTTTTAACTAGGCAGGTTCTTTTAGAAGTTTTCTGGCAAAGTCTAATCTGGCCTTTCTGTTCTTGAGGGTAACCAATGGTTTGCACTGTATTTTAAATCCTCCACATTTACTTTCATGAACGCATTTCTTAATTGTAGACTGTGACAAAGAAACTCCTACCTCTTGGAGATTGATCTTGACTTGGCTAGATTTTGTGAACGGTTTTTCTGAACCAAGGAAATATTCCTGTAGTCATGTGTTGTCTTCCATGGTCTTCTGGGCCTGTTCATTTTGTTGAGCTGGCTAATGCATTTCTTTTAGAACTGCCCAGTGCATGTCATTTCTTTTGTACAAGATTATGGATCTGGACACCTTTAAAGATGTTGCTGTCTCTCTTATAGATTTATTTTGGTTTTATTTTGGTTTTTCATATTGAGAGTTCCAGTGAACAGCTACCAAATGCAATTTCAACACATCTGGAATCAACTCCAGATCTTCTATTTGCTTAATTTAAATAAGGCTCCACCTGGCCATGAAACTGCCACTTAGTCAATTGTCCAAGTAACTTTGAGCGTCTTATCAGAAAAAAAAGCCTGTAATTCCTAAACAGTCAATGTAATACTGTTACTAAACCCATTAAATTAAAGCTAAAAGTCTGCATTTCAATTATATCTTAACCAGTGTTGGGGTCGTTACTCAAAAAAAGTAATGTATTACACATTACTCGTTACTTTTCTTAAAAGTAATGCAGTACGTTACTTAATTACTCGCCAGAGAAAGTAATTCGTTACACTACTCGTTACATTGCTTTGTCGTTACTCCATAAAATGACCTAAAACGTATTGTTTCATAATTACCAGTTAACAATATAAACCTGAGGCTGCAGTCCCGCTCATCACAGCCTTTGTTACCTGTTGATGTTCAGGGTCTGGCTGCTGGGCTGGGGTCGGAATTCACTCAGCTTTCTCATCACTCTGGGCTCTTGGCTAGCTTTGGGTTAGCATGTTGTCTGTGCAGATGATTGTAAAGAGCCAAAGTTTTGTTATCAGTATAATTCAGTCGTTTCTGTCCTGGATGTAATTTGCATTTCACTATTGCGCTCTTGTCCTTTCCTGCAATAAAAATAAAGGTAATGTCCATATCTCCATTGCTCAAAAGTTGCAGACTGCTCCACCATTTTCCTCCACCTGCACACAAACTGAAATTAGCTGATTGTAGTGCGAGTGCAGGAAGAAAAACGTATGTTTGTTTGATTTTTTTTTCTATCCACCCGGTGTGCAGACAACTGAAGAACATTTATGACAAAAGTAACGACATAATTGTAACTGTAACGCAATTACTGAATTTAGTACAGTAACACGTTACATTACACCCAACACTGATCTTAACCATCTGATGTAAAACCCAGTGTGGTGGTGTACAGAGGCCAAAGTACAAAAATTGTGTCCTTGTCAAAATATTTACTGTACTTAGATGAATTATATACACACTAAACCCACAATGTGAATTTGTCGAGCATTAACTCATACATACACAACGATCGAGTGCTGGGTTTTGATTACCCTGCATTTTGCTGAGTTTGTGTACTTATGCCCAGCAGCTGAACAATAGGCCATTATTTGTTGCATCTAAAAACAGTGTAATGACCCTTTACATAACAGACTGAAAATGTTGTGTTTGTGTCTGTGTGTGCTGTTCCTGCATTGCCACTGAAATGTCAGAGTGAATGTAACAATTTACATAAAAGACCAGCAGTGTAATGTTGCACCGAAAACAAGCGAACTGATGCATTGTAGTGTTTAAAAGCACTTTCAGTATCCCATTTAGTTTCAACGTACCAGAGATCAAGAGAAGAAGAGTAAGGATGTGTCTGACAAGAAGACAGAGGAGAGAAAAAGACAGAAAATGTCTTTCACAGGCAGAGAAAGAGAGAGAAATGACAGAGAGACAAATTTTAAAGGACAGTGTCTGTACTCTCCAGCACCCTGGTTACATACGATTTTCTTTGAAAATGTGAGAAAAAGAGACAGCAAGAGAAAGTCAGGAAGAGGTGGTGAGAAGCCGATAATGACTGAGACAGGGACAAAAGTCCACAAATCCTGACTGAATGTCTGTTAGTATTTGTTCCTCAAGTCAGTCTTGCCAATAGGGGCTCAAAAGTATCCTGTCTTTTGTGACTGGCTTTTGCCGACTCTACTAAACCTTAAAACAGGTGGCAGAAAAAACAATTTACAATATATCAACAGTGATACAAAGCATGTTTCAAGTTTAGCTTTCAAAAAAAAATTATCAGTGTTCCTCTGGACTAAACTACTCAGTACAATAAAGCTAGGTATTATTAATGTGTATGCATCAATATTAACAACATATGATATGTGAGAAAAGTTATATATATTCTCAAATAAACTATCACTGTGGTTAATCCTATTCTAACCTCCTTGGATGACTCCATCCACAAAGAAAGTGTCAGAAGCAAAGTTTGAAGTGGACATCAACACTTTTGTCCATTCCATATTTCAGTTCATATCTGTGTTTGGTGTAGAATGTAGTCTAGTCACATGTCAACTTAGCATAAGAGACTGAAAACTAAGCTTTAAGGACTCTCCAAACCTGTTCGTTTTACATGCTTTGCTTTATTCTTTTTTAGTTAGCCACATACTCACAAATCAGCTTAGTCTTGTTTAGAATTGGGATCTGGGCAAAAAATCAGACAACCACTAACTCTGGTAACACACCAGAGTTAGTGGTTGTCTGATTTTGGTCACTTCTTGTACTGTTTGAAAGGCTCTCATTCATCAAAAATGCCACTTCAAAGTTAAACACAGTTTTTTGAACTGAAAAGTCTAGCGATCAGTGTTGATTAGCGATCAGATGCTACATTTGCAAATGTATGATACAGCTCGACTGTGTAACAAGACATTATCTAAACTATCAAGCAACAATTATGTGGTGATTCTGCAATATGTAATGAGTAATTTAAATGATCTTACTTTTCCACGAATAGATACTAGCATGTTGTTCATCTCGTGATATCTCTAAGTGAAGCATGGCAACACGTCATGCTAAATAGCAATGGGATTAGCCATGGTAATATTTCATTGTGTTCCTATTTATCCAGGCAGGTTCACTGAGAACAACCAGTAATTTGTTGGAGCAGATGGAGGTTGGCATGTGTTTATACACAGTCAAGCCCAATAGTTGCCTGCTGTTCTGTTTATCGTTTGGCCATTAAAAATCATTGCTGAAGCTTCTGGGGACTCTCCTTGCTCAACTAGGGACATGCCTTGCCCAAGGGCACCTTGTTGATAACTGCAGAGTGACAGCATGTCTTGTTCACTTTGTCTGCCTTGGTTTCCTCAACTGGTTCTGAAATGCAGCATATTCTGTATTCATTAGACTTCTCATGCCTCCAAAACTGCCTGAAAAACTTCACACCTGTTCTCCCCTAAACATTTCTCCTGCAGCTCTTCACCTTGTAGTGGATATTGCAGTCAGAAGTCAGTTGGCGTGCCAGTTAAGATTGTCGTCTACCAGCTCAGAACTAAAGGCATTAGCATTTAAATTTAAGTGCCAGGAGGTATCATAGATCAGAGGCTTGAATCTGCCTATTTGGAAATTTGGAGGAGACTTCTTAATTTTCTACTGAGAGTAAGAGTCTCCAAGGCCTTTGGTATAACACATGTAAATTCTACACAAAGCGAAAGTAGTTTGGATTCATGATATTATGAGTCAGTGTATCCCACATAGACCTGGGGACATTGTTTCAAGATGTCTTCATATGTCTAAATCATCTAAGTCCTGATAACAACACTGTTTCTTTCAGGCTTTTTTAAAGTAGAGATGTAATGTGCGTTTTTTTCTGACTCATAGAAATTATATTTCCCTCGAAAGCACTGTTTATTGTGATCATGGTCAAAATGGGAATGAAGCAGGTAAATGATATGAGTACTGAGAAACCAATGATCACAGCAGAGAAAAGGGGCCTCAGGGGTAACATACATGATAGTCATTTGCACTGTCTGGAAACTTCTGTTGAAAGAAACAAGAGAACAAGGGAGACTGCTAACTATATCCCAAGTTACCATTAAACATGGCTGCGAGGTTGAAGCCAATCAGAGAGACTTCATAGCTGAAAACTGTAGATACCAGCTGGCTAAACTTATCTAATGTGTTAAGGCTTTTTGTTGTGTTTTAGGGTAGATTGTTGAGACCCAAACACAAAATTATAATTTACTGTTTTTGTACTTGTTCTCCTTATATGTTGTCAGAGTTCTTATAAGGTTATAAATTGAGGGTAAGTTAAAATGTAATTACAAAAATCTGCAAAGATGTTGCATTATTTTCCAGATACAAATGTTGTGTAGAGCCTATAGACTGCATATCACTCCAATGTGTTTATAGGTGCAGGAACTCCAGTCTCCTAGGCTGCCAGGTGATAAGAGTGTGGTTTCAGCCTCAATATAATCTCAGAAATGGTTTGCACTGTAGTAGCATACTATGTATGTGCTGTTGAGTTTGTGTTTTGTTAAAGTATTTTTTAAGCAATGACTGATGGGACTAAAGGATGCAGAGGAGATTACTTTTTTCAGTACTGATTCAATATGATTCCTCTTTTACTTTCATTTGAAGGTGGTGTTATAGAGTTTAGTCAAGCATTATTGATTTGTCAAAGAGCAGTTGTTTTGTGTCAAGTTCATTCATTTTCACACAGACCTACAATCATCTGTCCAAGGTAATTGGTGTAACATATGTGGGTTTTGTTGTAAGTGTTGAATCAAGGCTCTATGTTGAGTTATCCTTATTGGCAGCCTGTCTCCTCACCTGCTGAGTCAATCACTCTGGGTCTGTCTCTTTGTTAACAAGTCCTGTTTGTGTGTGTCTCTGTGTGCTAAGAGAGATGAGAAGAAGACAAACAGCTACAAAGAGGAAAATAAAGGAAGTTTTGTTGACACAGGAAAAGAAAACACTCAACTAGGTTAACATAATTAATATAGAATTAGAAACTAAAAGGAGGGCAAAAGAGGTGTTAAAACAGTAAAAGTGATGTGTTGATATTTTTTTCTGCTGAGTATTGTATCATGTGGGCATTTTTTCAAACTACATTACACCTGCACCTCAGCAACTCCAACCACAACATCTATATTTAGCCAAAGCTGATACCACTATGACTTCTGACTCAAATACACATAATTTTTTTGTTGCTATTTAGCTCCAACATGCTACAAGATTATAATATAATATAATATAATATAATATTTCTTGAATGTAAAATGTAGAGTAAATTAGGTACTGCTTTATTAATAATAAGTCTTATGGTTTTTTTTTATAATGTTTCTTATAACTTATCACCCTGTCACAATTTCACTGTGGCATTTCACCTACAAATTCAAAATAATGTTTTCAGAAATAGAAATAAATGCACAAGAGAATTTCTTTTATGTGCTGTTTTGTGCCAGCAAAAGACGTGGGAAGATAAGGTAAAAAATTAACTGTAACAGAATGTTTATTAAAAAACCCAGTCACAGGGGGCCACATGCCAGTGTACCCCTAGTGCCAGTCCCAAGCCCAACTAAATGGGAAGGGTAGCATCAGAAAAGGCAAATGGTGTAACATCTTTGCCATATCAAACATGCAGATCATCCACAACATTTCCATACTGGACTGGATGAGGCACAGGTTAATATTGACTGCCACCAGTGGTGTTGACCAGCAGGGTGGAAACTGGCTACTGTTGTGCAAAGACAAAGGAGTAGCAGAGAGGGAAGGAGTGGTTGGAGCATGTAGTAAAGGAGGACATGCAGAGGGTTGGTGTGACAGAAGGTAATCCAACGGATAGGGTGAGATAGAAACAGATGATCTGCTGTGGCGACCCCTAAGGGGAAGAGCCAAAAGAAGAAGAGGAAGAAGAAGACAGATTTTAAAACTTACTGTATGTAAGTAAAAAAAATAAATCAACCTAAGAAAAAAAAAATATACCAATACCAATATACCAGTGAAAGCTACGCAGACCAGATATAGTTACATGGCTATGTAGTTCAGAGAGAAGGAATGTTCAAAACTATCCCGTTATGACAGGACACACAGCTCAACACCTCATCTCTCCCTGTACTACATACTCACACATTCAAATCTTTCACGTTTCATCACGCTGCCCACACACACACACACACACATACACACACACACACACACAGATATCAAAGTTTTGTCATGCAGACTCACATTTGACAAATACATGCATAAACATAAATATGCTCGCACACAAGTGTGAACTTGTCAGAATCCCCGTCACACACACTGTCTCAGGCACAGACCCACACAGAGACAGACATGTGAGTAGACAGTGATTTTTAGCTTTCAGCCATTTGGTTCATGGTTCTTGATGTACTCTGTTATTAAGAAGGTTTAATCACATAACACATGAAAGCTTCTACTCTTGCAAGCCATTAAAATGCACACAAAACTGGGCTATGTAGCCCAGAGTTAATTGGAAAAGAGGAAAAAAAAAGGTGAAATTATATGAAGTGAGCTTTATAATAAATGGGCAATAATACCCCTGTTTTCATCAACTATAAAAATGCAAAGGACAACATTTTGTTTAATTAAACACCAATTAAATTAGTCATAATGATACATATTGAAACTGCACATTTTTTAGGTTTTGTTATTGAAATGTACACTTTGTAGTAATCCTTGGGGACAGAGACTGAATGCCAAAGAACTTGTTTTGTGCTTTCCGTTTAATGCTATTATTTTTGCAACCTTCCATATAGTAGTGGTCCTTTTTTTGCCAACATGATAGTATCCTTCCCATATTATTTAAATTTCTGTGCTTAAGAGGTTGAAAATTTACTTTCAAGCTCTCAAAGCTAACTTATAAAATCCTTGATAGGATGGTGGCCACCAATAAGTGAATTGTTTGGCCTTAAGTAAAACAGACAGTGAACTGTGAATGCCAACAAAACAAAAAGAAATATGACAAGAGCAGTGCCTTTGGGCAATGGCTTCCGAGAGTTTTAACCAGGATCTACAGTGACTGAATGCCTCAGTCACACAACTCTCAGCTATTTTCATTCCACAAATGTATTTATTTGGGAATTTCAGCAGAAGGTATTTTAAACAGTGTTTTATTCTACAAGACGTTTCACATTGCAGTTTTTTTTCTTTCTGCTGTACTCAGACTTATATTTGATCTGTGATTTCACTGTTGTATTTTCTGTTGCCCTGCGATAATGAGTAATTTGCAAATTTTGTGATGCCATCATGGGTAGTTGATGCACAAGCCTCATTAACACGAGTGACCTGTCTCAGAATGATGCAGTTCAACACAAGTCTGCACCAATCAGGAGTACTGCAACTTTCTGCTGTGAGGGGATCTGGATGAAAGTATCCGTGACACTGAGAATAAAGTGTCCTAACTCACTCAAAAATCATTGCTCAGAAGTGATTATCTAAGGCTAATTCATAGCCTTAGAAAACTGCTGTCATAAGGCATTTGGGAAAAGTTTATTCATCACTGCTGTTGGATCTTTTTAGGGGGTGGTTAAATCATCAGTTGTTGGGCATTTGACATTTTTAGGGAGAAACACTTCAGATGTTGACCTTTATGTGAAATCATTAGCGAGAATGAGACAACAGTTTTAGCCCTGCCATTTTCTCTTCTGATCTTCTCCTCTGCAGTCTTTTTCTGTTGTATCTCTTCAATAGCTAGCTTTTACACTTTGACTTGTCTTTTTCTCCACCCACAGTTTTTTTTTCTTTCTGTTGATTCTTTTACTGTTTTCCTCTTTTACCTCTTCAGGTGGCAAACAAAGTTGTCATCAGGAGAAAGGTTGCCAGTTTGATCCCTGAAACCATGCCAAAATGTTCTTGGGCAAGACACGGAATCCCAAGTTGTTTCTGATGGCAGATGAGCAACTTGCAGACCTTTTACTTTCATTTTGTGTGTGAATCAGAAACATATTGTAAAGCATTTTTGTAGAACCTAGAGAAGGTAAATGCTTTGCGGTGTTGCAGATCATTGGCTTTTCATTAGCACTTTGCTGTCGTGTTAATGATTTGAGTTGGCTTTGAGAAGAGGAATTTTGGCCTGGATTCCACTGGTTCACTACCATTCAAGGATTATATTCAGTATACTATATAGTATTGTGCTAGTAGAAGTGATAAAGAAGGGGTCAGGCAGCTTTATAATATCTATTGCTTTTGATTAAAACCAAAGTATTAGCTCCAGTGAATGTTCTGATGAGGATATTAACAATAAGAATGAATTCTAGCAGCCTCAAATGTAGTCTCATGGTGGATATATATGATTCTGAACCATGTCAAATAGCTGATCTGTGGTGAAAGGGAAATACTATTTCTAAATTGGCTTGCTGATAACTCATCAAATGAATTTCATGCTTTTAATGACAGGCCTCTGACTTACATTTCTGCTGAAGGTGATCCTGGTGCTCTAATAGCTGGCACCCTCTTCATAGTGTACACATCACTAGCATCTATTTGTGATGTCAGTGTAGCATTACACTGTTTTAAAACATGCATACAAATGCATGCAAAGCTAGTCAGAATCCCAGAAAGTTGATCCTTTTCATTTGGATGCAGCATTTTCAGTGGAAGAAATGTTCCATCACTCATCCAAGTGAGTGCCTAACAATGAATCACAAGATCAGTTTCATGATTGGTAGTATGCAAATTGTCATGACCATTGATCAATGGCCATGACAATTAACAGAGAATGGGGAATGGATGCAATCACAGCACTGTAAGATGATGAAAGATTAGTCTCCCTTCTCAGTTCAGAGATGGTTACGCCCTTTGGGACCTCACTGACTCCCTACTCAAACCAGAGTTCCTCCCTGTCCAGGATATGCACATCCTCATCACTGAAAGAGTGGCCACTTGCCTGTAAGTGTAAACAGACTGCAGAGTCCTGACTTGATGAGGTAGCTCTTCTCTCTTGCGCTATCCACTTAGCCAGTGGTTGTTGGTTTCCCCAATGTATAATTCACAGCAATCCTCCTGGCACTTAACTGTGTACACTATATTACTCTGTTTGTGCCTGGGGACCCGATCTTTGAGGTGGACCAATTTCTGACATAGCATGTTTTGGGGTTTGAAAGCTACAGAGATGCCATGTTTTGAAAATATGCATCTCAGCTAATCTGTCATTCCTGAAACATAAGGGATTACCAATAGTTTTTATTTAAGCAGTAGTTGCCCTTTTTCATGAATCACCTGGAGCATTCTTTAGGTGTCTTCCCAGCTTTGACAAATGCCCAGGTGGGATAACCACATTTACTCAGGGCCTCTTTGATATGGTGTTCTGCTTCTCTGGCCGCTGTGTCTGTGGGGACGATGTTCGCTCTATGTTGCAGTATCCTGATGACCCAGTTTGTGCTCCAGTAGATGATGAGAGTCAATGGATGATGTGTTGGTTTACAGTACACATCAACTTTCAAATGTCCCCCATTTCCAAGGGAAATTTCAGTCTAAGAACACTAGCCTGTCATTTTTCATATCCTCCCTGGTGAACTTGATGTGTTTTTCCACTGATTTAATGTGATCAGTGAATTGGATCCTGAGATTTGATTTTTACACAGATATCATCGACATACCTGAACCAATGACTCAATGGTGTTTCAGAAGAGGATATCAGAGCCCTCTTTTCCACTTCCTCCATATACAAGTTAGCCACAAAAGTTGAAACTGGGAAACCCATGGCACATCCATGTTTCTGCCTGTAGTACTGGTCCTTGTATGTGAAATATGTAGATTGAAGACACAGTTCCAAGAGCAGACACACTTGGTCAGTGTTAAGGGTGGTCCTGTTGCTAAGGGTGAGGTCATCCTTTAATTTCTTACGAACTACCTCCACTGCTTCAGTAACTGCTTCAATAACCAGTTCAATAACTGGAACACAAGTGAAGAGAGACGTGACATCATAAGAGATCATTGTTTCATCTGCCTTCATAATGATATCTCTCACATTCTCCACAAAATCCAACATGTAGTATTAACGATCATAAAACTGATCTTGTGACTCATTTTTAGGCAATGGTGCTAGTTTTGGTCATTAAAAGGTTGGGGAAACCTGCAGTCAGCTAGGACTGAAGAAGGTACTTTGATGAGTGATGAAATATTCCTCCCAATTTTCTGGGATTTCCTTACCTGGATTATTGAGCATGCATCGAGACAGCTAGTCATTTTTTTTCTTTTATAATGCTGACAAGAGAGATGATAATAGCAGACAGAAAAAAAGGGAAATATAAAATAAATACAAAAAATTAATACAATAATAAGAGAGATAACAAGGCGTCAAAATAAAAAAAAATCAGGTACCAAGATAATAACATTGGTTTCCTCACAAGAAATGATCAATGGATAGAATTTTCAAGATTATTATTTTTTTTTTAAGTTGTATGATTCAAGTGACATATTCTACAAAGATTTTCTAGGAAAAGATACAGCTTGGAGAATGATTTACTTTGGAATTGAAGTCTCAGCTTCAGTTGTCTAAATTTAAATTAGTTTGCTAATTTAATTAAAAATTGTATTGAGCATGCATTTACTATGCATAGTAATTAAATACTAATGACGATATTCCACGAACTAAAAGTCAACACTGAATATTACTGCACTATTGTATGGCATTTATTAGTCATAATCATCTGGTTTATTTTCTTCAGTAGTGAAAAAAGAGCAAGTGCCTTCCTCCTCTTTACAGCAGGTGCTTTAAAAACAATTTAAAATACACTGGCTACAGGCAATATGGATTTAACATTAGCTGGAATTAATTTACTTCAGAACCACAACTGCTTACCTTAACTTACAGCTGATATGGGCAACCGGTCTGTTTAAAGGTGCAGTTAGTAATGTTTTGAGGTTATTTAATAGAAAAAAAGGATATTGTACTCATAAATATACATAGTTCAGTGTGTAATTTCACCTTCCAAACTTCCAAACTAATGCATTCTCATAAACTTATAATTAATATATTAAAAATACATAGGAGCAGGTTTGCGGTTTGTGGACACCACCATGTCCCCCCACCATATTTAAATACAGTGGCTCGGGAGGACAGCTCCCTTCCGATTAATCGTGTTTTACATACTGTATTTGGCTAGAGACCAGCCACATATGTAGTAGCCTAAGGTGGAAAAAAAGAGAAGTCGTAGTTTTTCGTGTGCCGTGGAGGAATATTTCAATTCATGTCTGTGCCTTCAGACTCGAGATATGAAGGATCATACCTATGTTTTATCACTGGAGAAGGGGTCCCCTTCACCAAAGAAACAAAAAAGCAAAGGAAAGAGACAACGCCACCAGCATCCCTTTAAAATGTCATCCTCTTCCTCCTCACCTCAAGCCTCCTCTCCTGAATGGAAGGCAGTGCTCTAACACAGAAATGTGCATAAACATGCTTATTTATTCCCGATATTGTCGCAATGACTTATTGTCAGCAGATTCGACATGTGACCCTACCATCTCCAGACAGCTGACAAGAGCCGGCTAAACAACTGGTTATAAGCTAACATTATGCCAGCTAATGTTAGGCTCAATTGTCCTAAAAATCACACTTTCCCTCTGATAAACAGTTTGAATACATTCTCAGATTGAGAGTTTATTCACTGAGCGTCAAAGTCCAACAATGTTACATTCACTTCAAAGGCAGTTTCACTAACAGTGGCTAACAGCAGCTAACAGCGGCTAATAGAGGCTAACAACAGCAATAAGAGCAGTCTTATCCTGCAGCGGCCACTGCAGCTAGGATTATCCACTTGAATTGGGAAGGGTAAGAAAGCAGAACTCAGTTGACTGCAATCTGCAATCTACTGACATCTAGTGGTGAAAATTTTACACACTGTAACTTTAAAGTTACACAGTCTAGAGATGTTACGTACCCATACATGCAGCTGGTAAAAACAAAACAAAAATCCCAAAACAACAGCTTACCCTCTTGTTTTTCCTGTGACTGGCACAGCCCTACAGAGCTTGTGTAATGCAGGCAAGCAAGTTCTGTTTAACAAGTAAAGCAATACATTCTGCACTACATCTAATCCGTGTGTGGTGCACATATGCTGCACATTCAGTGTAGTCATGGGGTAAGTCTCATGTACCAATACTGCACAGAAAATATTTTTATTGTTACACATTATCATAGTGGATGTCCACATTCTATAAAACACACGACTAAGCAATCACATTGGAAATCACAGCCAGCACTTTAAAGCTAGCAACCCCCCTTCCCTGCTCTTTTCTTCCCTCTTGAATTTTTCTTCCCAGCTGGACTCTGAAGATTGAGCACAATTTCTTCTTTCGCTCCTTCAATTAACCAAAACTTATTTCTCCAACAGTGACTGTGTGCCCGTTAATTGCCGAGTTGAACTAATCATTATAAAAGAAAAGCAAATGCTCTATTATATTTTCCTGATGCTGGGTAATTTTAATCAGCTCACATAAAAGAATAATATCTTGGTGGAGTTAGATAATGAATAAATGAGGATTTTTCATCTCTTAATGTGAGTGTGTGTGTGTGTACGTGTGTGTGTGTGTGTGTTTCAGTACATGTACACAGTACATGTGTGTGAATTCTCAAACTTTCCCTAAGGAAACAGCTGTTGTGTGTGTGTGTGTGTGTGTGTGTGTGTGTGTGTGTGTGTGTAAGTGATAGAACAATAAGAAGAATGTGTGTGCATTTATAAATGAGTGTGTATGTGTATCTATGTCTAAATCAGTCTGTGTGAATTTGCTGCTTTTATGTGCCTGTGCCTGTGTGTCCTAAATTATTTCCCAACTTGATTATTGCATTTTTTACTAAACTACATATTTCCCCACAGGCCCTTTGCGATATCCATAAAATGATGCCTGTTTGCCACATTTGGGATATAACTGAAGTGAATGAGAGCAGGCTGATGCATGCTGGGATATGAATGGGTGTGATTTGGACAGAAGGTGGTGGGAGTTAGTGTCTTGTTGTTTTTCATGCTTCATTGCTTTGTTTGTGATGAAGTCTCTTAGCTTAGCTTACATGTGTTCTCATGACAGGGAATCATTCTGCAAGATGAGATGATTATCACTTGACATGTAAACTGGGAATTTCTACACTTTATTAACCCTCACACTGACATAATTATAAATAGTATTTGTACAACTGCTAACAGTTTTTAGTAAACAATAGAAATACATTTCATTAGTTACATTTTAAATTATGAGCATTGTATATCATGTGTACACACATACAAACATGTGGAAAACAATGTGTAGAAATAATTCATTCATTTTGCTCTGCTTGTTTAGATTGTGACAAGCAACAAGCAAGATAGTCCAGACATTCAACTCCCTAGCCACGTCCTCCAGCTCTTCTTGGGGAATCCCAAGGCACTCCCAAGCAAAACAGTAAACATAATCCCTGCAGCATGATATGCATCTGCCCTGCAGTGTACTCCCAGTTGGAGCTGCCCAGAATATCTTCACAGAGAAGCATCCCAGAGGCATTCTAATCAGATGCCCAAATCACCTTAGCTGACTATTTTCACTCACATGGAGAAATTGTTCTATCTGAACTCCAAACAGATACCTGGAAAAAGAAAACCTGAAACCTGGAAAAAGAAAATGTCATGACCATTGCTGAGAACCAAAAAGTAGATCAACTGATGGGCTTCAACTTGAAGCTTTGGCTCCTCTGGTAACTTTATGCCTCTTGTTCCATCATAACCTCACTTGTAAACAACTTACTTACTGTTGACAATACAGTGACATTGTGCCGAAACATTTTGGGATATTTCAGTGATGCAGCTAACAACAAATTTTATCATTTCTTATTTTTATAAGGCATCATATAAAATCTGTAAATTGATGAAAAAAAAACCTAATGTGAATGGCAAATATAGCATATTGCTTGATGGATACTTATATTTCACTTTCTTTTAGTGTAAAAAAAAAATCATATCTCTCGCACTTCCGACTACTGGCTTGTAGACCACAGCCTTGCAGTGGTGATCTACGGAGCATGAAGCAGAGCTGATCAGATTGTTATTTTAACTTTAGTTTTCATTGAAACTGCAGTAAAATATGCACTGAAATCCTTTATCCTAAAAGTTCCGTTATTGAGGTCACAGAAGTTCAGATTGTATTTATATGAAGAAATCAATTTAAACTTTAAAGCTTATCACAAATGTGAATCATTATTGCAGAAATTAACTGCAATTTCAGTTAAATTTGAGTTTAAATGAGAATTTGTGTTCCAAAATGAACAGCCTATCAGAAGGTGACACTCATCTTTACAAAAATTTTGTGTTGTATTACTATAAGTAAAAATTAACCCATTGCTTTAAACGGCATGTCCCCCCACCCAAACTGAAAACACTGAAGATTATTTGTCCAGCCATCCATTCTCTTCCACTTATCCAATTCAGGGTCGCGGGGGGGCTGGAGCCTATCACAGCTGCCATAGGGCAAGAGGCAGGGTACCCTCTGGACAGGTCGCTAGTCTGTCACAGGGCCAACACAGAGAGACAGATAACCATTCACACTCACATTCACACCTAGATTCACACTTAGATTCACCAGTTAACCTAACCCCTCTAACTGCATGTCTTTGGACTTTGGTGGAACCCGGAGTACCGGGAGAGAACCCACGCAGACACGAGGAGAACATGCAAATTCCACACAGAAAGGCCCCGGCTAGATGGTGGAGTCAAACCAATGACCTTCTTGCTGTGAGGCAACAGTGCTAACCACCACGCCACCGTGTGTTAAAGCAAAATTTCACGAGTCCATCTACTGACTGATTTGTATGGTTATGTATGCACAATTCAGTACAAACTGATTCTTTTTTAGTTTTATGTTGTCCGTGCAGTCTGAATTAACTGATTACCTTTCTAAAATAAAAAAGATGCATATGCCTTTAATGTTGTCTGTATATGCTGTTCCTTTGTCGTGCTTTGAGAATATGTCACCTTCTATGTGCCTATTAGACCTGTAAAAGACCTACATATGCTCAAGTTGATTTGCAGTGCGATGCCTGTGCTCATGTGAACAAAAGGATTAGTTGTGTCCGGGTATATCTGAATAGTTTTTATAAATATATATTTAAATAACAAGTTGAAATATTTTCTCCTTTTCACCAAGTGTGTTTCCTTTGCTTTGTGGAGCAGACTCTCATGAGTAGAGGAGACATAGTGAAACAAAAAGAGGAGAGTACCTTAACACCTCTGCAGCTGGAGACTGCTGGGGTGTTAAGGGTGCTATAAATGACATTCAGAACTAACATTCCTTAGTAATGCTCCTGTTCACTTTCCTCTCAAATGGACAAACATGAACTTAGTACTGATACTATTCTAAGGAGGGACCATGCCAGGAAGAGTTATAATTAGATGTGCATAGACTAAATAGATTAATTAATAATGCCCTTGTAATACTGCAGAGATGTGATTCTCAAAGAAAGCACTATCAAAAACACAGCTAAGCCTGCTGAACTATGCTCCAGTGATTGTGAGGGGTTTTATTGCAGCTCCTTGTTTATGATGTGACACCTCTCAGCTTACTCTCTTTGAAACAGAATAAGAGGGAGAGACACACACTTTTTGGTAAGTTTGGACACACACACTTGATCTCTTTCAAATGTTCACACACTCCATGGAGACAGCTAAGCCTGGTCGGGACTTAGTGGGTTGAGATATGGGCAGCTTTATCCGATCCAGCCTTATCTTTAAAGTACGTCTGAGTGAGTGTGACTGATATATTTATGTCTCCCATATTGTATTTCATTGTGTGGTATATGTGTACATATTGTAGGCATGCATATGTTTTGATAGTATGGATTTAAGTTTATGTATTTAAATAGGTTTAAGGTTTAGGTTAACCAAACCATGAATCATGAGGTCCTCTAAAGTGATGAAAAAAAAGTATTCCATGCAAAAACTGCATTATATAAAATGTAATATTTTATATAAATCACTCTAGCAAAGCAAAAAAAAAAAAAAAACTTACTCCCAACTCATTTAAAACTAACATTTGGTCTTGTTTCTCATCATATTTTAACACAGGATTATTCCATTAAGATCATTTTCAAACGCACAGGGATACCATTTTAGCATTGATTTCCAACATGAGAATGAACAAAGACCTACAAAAGTACACATTAGAAAGTAAGTAGGGTTCATGAATGGCACAATGGGACAACCCCCAATGAGCAGAAGACAATAGTTTGAGTACAATCTGAGACATATACTGTATATATTTTACTTTACCTTCTGAACTCACCGGTTATGTCTAGGCAACAAGGTGAAAAAAAATTGTAGTTTAGATCAAAATATATCCTTTCACAACATTGAATACACATTAAAAAGCAAACCTCTCCCATCTGCAACATGTTTGTGACATTTCCTTCGTTACATCGGTTACACGTCTGTGGCTACCACAGTGAAAAATCCCACGGATGTGACAACACCAGTTAGTTTTGCTGCATTGGTGGTGACCCCCTAAAACCTAAAAATAAAATCTCAAATTAAAAAAATTTGTGAGCATTAGCATTCATAGATAAGTATATGGTACTTGTAAGAGTTTGTAAGAGCAGATAGAAATGCTCAGGAAAGCCACAGGTTGAAACACATCAGTTTCTTTTGACTGCTATTAACAGTATCATTTCCTCTATTGCAAGGGCTGATGATTTCATTAAATAATTTTGGAGTATTTGGAAAGTAGGACCCATGACCCTTTTTAAATTTTGGAGCTTTTTGCTAAGCTCTATTTCCAGACAATAACCTTACATAGACACTTTTTAATGTAAAACTGGTTGAACCTAGTCCAAGCGTACTAAAGATGCTATTTGCCATGTTAAGTTCTTGCCTTTTGCTTGCCTTTTCAAGCCAAGCCATTAAAGCTAAAACAGTAGCACTTGAAAATAATGAACAGAACATGGAGGTTCTATCTTAATTTTAATGCTGGCCCTCCAGTAAAAACCAGTGTCCTCAAGCCAAAAGACAAAACCCTTACAGTTTTCTGCTGAATTTCTAATACGGCAACAAATGCAGCAACTAATGTCTAGCTCTAAAGCCTCTGAATGGTTATAACATAGAGTGATTATAAAGGGAATAGCGAGAATGAAGGAAAGATGAGAAGAAAAAGAGGGAAAGACAAGGGGATTTGAAAGGAGGAATATAAACTTGATCACCAGCTGTGCATCCAGTGTTTATTTAGCCTGAGCTGCTAGATTGTGGTGATGATGGAGTGAAAGAAGGAGAAAGAAAGTTGTGACTGCAGGGAGGACTGGGGAAAAGCAGGCATTATTAAGGTAGTGTTAGATGAATGGGTCTCAAGGGATGGAAAGACTGAGGGAAAAGGGATATGAAGGAGAGAGTAAGAAAAAACTAACATGACATGAAAAAAAGGCCAAGGCGGTGATAATGACGGGGGGAGTGAAAGGAAAATAAGAAAAGGAGACGGAGGGGGGAGGAAAGAAAATGGGAGACAGGGAGGCCAGACTGGGTATGTGAAAGCCAGTCTTTGTTTGACGCATGCTTGAAAAAGCTAAAAATACTGCTAATAATGTCTGGGCACCCTACTGCTTCCTTTGCACCCTCCATATGTGGATGTATGCATTTGTGCTACGGATCAAATTTCTCCATGGTTAAGATTTAGGATTAACCTCAGGGGTCGAGTCCTCACCTCTCTGCCAAAACCAACCCCTGCCTTCAACACTTATAATAGCAACAGTGTTTAAGCACACACACACAGACACACACACATACACATACACAAAACACTGCCCTGACACTGGACCACCCCTCTGGGCTCAAGTTTTTAACTGCTTCTTTGAAGTGTGTCTAAATGGGAAGGATTAGTGTAATGGTCTAATGTTACACTGACATACTTCTCTCTACAACTTGCCACCGTATCATGGTGTGCTCCCCCATTCCACTGCACCCTCATAACCCAGATGCCCAAGGTGCTTTAATTCCTGGAAGTCCCGTTGCCTTGTTGAAACTACCAAACAGATTAAGATTTGAAAAATATTTGGCAAGATGTTTTGTCACTATCACTTTTATGGGCCCAGTATCTAAAGATACTTTGTCCTAAGGATATCAGTAGAAAGAAAATAGTTCCTACAAGAAAATGCTCACAACACTGGTGTCCAATGCGTTTTACAGAGAGGCAAGCAGAGAAAACCCACTGTTTAACTGGGCCCGTTGAACTTGCCTGTTTTATCAAAGCTCTCTTCATGATCTGAATCTTCTCGATCTGAATCTTCTCTGTGAAGGATTTCCTTGTTAATGTGCTAAAGAAGTTATTAAAAACATCTTCACACTACATTCTAACACCTCTACATCACAAATGTTGGATGAAGTGGTATTACTTGATTTTCTACACATTGCTTATGTGCATAATAATCAGCAGATTGTAACAGATCTCAGAGCGGTAAAGGCAAAGCCAATGGAGATTACCTAGCACAATGGTCTCCTTTCAGTCTTCCTTCAAGGAGCATAGGTTTATGCACATGCATAAACCACCAATAAAAGGTACTCATCTCTTAGCTTTCACAGGTCCATCATTTAACAGGAAAAAGACAAGCCCAAGAAAATTAGAAAAATTACAAATTCCAATGGCTTGTAGTCAATCTAGCTTCCAGAGACAGTAGATAACTGCATCCACAAGAGGACAGTAATTTACAGGATGGATGTAAACAGGGACAATGAGATCCTCTATGGTATATAAACCATTTTTAGATTCCACTGGGCAAGCACTGCCTGCCTTTCTTGCCCTGATGGAAAACCCATGGCTAACACGATTTGTGTGTTTAAAAAAAAACAAAAAAACAAAAAACTGGCTCATCATTTCTTGAAAGAGACACTGGTGCTGGGTTTTTCAAATTTTCATACCATATTCAAATGATGACAGGCATCTCTAGCACTTGATATCGCCAAAATTGGGCAACTAACACCAACACCTAGATGGATAAATATCATTACAGTTAATAGGAAAACAAATTTTATTAGATTTTGAGGTGGCCTGTCCCTTTATGTTTTCTAGACAATTAGACAATCCAGACAATTTTGATCTGATGAATTGCCTATCATAACAGACACATATTTAGAGTACATGGAATCATTGTTTAGTAGAACAATGAACAAACAAAAACATGAAGCAATACGCGTAAACACACTGAAATGCCCAATAAAAAAGTAAATGGTAGCTTACTTTTATATAAAATTCACCTATATCATTGTTTTTTTTTTTCATTTACTACTTTTTAAAGCTCACTAGGCAAATTAAATAAAAGGAAATAAATTACAGTTAATGACAGTTCTAATCTAAAATTACCATAATCACACAGCAAAACGTAAACAGATTACATTAAAATAAAAGTCTTCGCAGTTGTCTTGTGGACAGGACAACCTTCTATACAATCACAGTTTAGTCTTTGTCACAGATGTTTGTAACAATGGTTTTAGGTTCTACACACAGCATACCCTCCTGTTTGATATGGAATGGTGAAACCAATGGGAATTTGGTCCTTTTCTGTGAGGCATGGTCCGTCTGATCCGACATCTGCAAAAGTCCACAAGGAGAGGGGGAAATGGAGAGGAGAAAAAATGACAGATGTGGGGTGGCGGGGGCACACGCGGCAAATGAATTCCAATGGGGAAAATATGAGAGACAACGGTTAAAAGGGGACAAATGACATGACTGCAAGAGGACAAGAGGCAAAAAGAGCACTTCTACAGAAGTAAAGAAGGAGAAGATATAGACACAAAGAGTGAGGTCTGTACCGAAGCTCTGACCGTATCCATCCATCCATATGAATAATGCATTCACACATATGGACAGACATAAAGTTTTGGGACAATGACAATATGCACACAAATAATTATGCACCTAAATGGTAAATGGTAAAAGGACTGATTCTTATATAGCGCTTTTCTAGTCTCCTGGAGCACTCAAAACACACCTAAGCACACAAAAATCAGTTATTGTGCTTTATGCAGTCTCAAAACTCAACCTTAGCTAAAGAAAAATGGTTCCCAGTCAAGAATGCCTGTCTTAGAAGTCCCAGCGGGATCCATGTATGCATTACATACAAAAAGAAGGGGGAGAGAAACAGTAAGCATTTCAGAAATGTCTTCTATACAATACTGAAGCCATGTAATCAGCTGATTAGTGACAAGATCTTTTTATCCATGTTTTAAAATGTTCAGCCACAGTGACAGAATGCTGCTTTTCTAATAACTCTGTTATTAAGATAATTATTCAGTCAGTGCATAGTATCTCTCTAGTGCAATGCTCTTTATGCACAGCCTGATTCATATGTTTGTTGTAATGAAAGAATTATGCACATTTTCCCAAGTAAAGCTTCTGAAAATATCTGAAGTGTCAGGCAAGTCTAACCTCCACTCCTTGAGTCTCCTTAAAATATTATTTCATCTTGAAATTTGTACTATAATGCTGTCAAAAGATCCAAACTGTTGTAAGTGCAATACTCCGGACATACATAGTCAATAACCTATAGCATCTGGCCTTATCATCTTAATAAGAGCATTCATGTTCAACCTGCCGACCTTCACTTCCTGTTCCTGTTGCGGTATTGTATCACTTCCTGTTCCTGTTGCAACACTGCGGTGTTTGTGTAGCTTATCTCTGTAGCCTGTTTAATTAAAACCTCTAGATAAACACTTATTTCATAGTGTAATCTTCACGTGTTTTATCTAAAGCTCTCTCTGCTGAATCACCTGCTGATTATATTCACAGTATTTATTCATTTTGCCTTTAGTGATTCGCTAGCTTAGCTTAGCTCGTAGCTGAGTCACTAGCAGCATGGCTTCTTCACCTGCACTTTCCTGCTCAGTGTGTAAGATGTTTAGTTACGCCTCGGCCTCCTTTAGTAGTAATGATACCTGTAATAAATGTAGCCTGTTTGCAGCTCTGGAGGCCAGGCTCAGTGAATTGGAGACTCGGCTCCGCACCTTAGAAAATCCCGTAG
>VUQS01031749.1:0-18706 GCA_015108495.1 Heterochromis multidens | reverse complement strand
GTTTGGGACGATCTTTCTGTCATCTGATCCTGAACTGCTGGAAGTGCAGTTTTCAGGATGCCTGCAGAAACTGACTGAATGATTTCAATAATCATATCAGCCAGTGCAGCTTGGAGATCAGAGTCCCAAACCCCATTTTCAATCATGCTCCACTGTACTGCAGAGAGATTGTCAAAACACCTGTTGAAAATGGGTATAATATCCTCTGGAGTAATGAGGACAGGGTTTCCAGTCTGGGATCCAGCCATTGTAGATGTTTCTCTTTTTGTTTCAGGATGATTTGCTACGCTTTGAAAATCAGGTTTCTCTAAGACGACGATCTGTGAATCTCACTTAGGAACGCTGAACTGTGGAGTCTGAACTCCCAACTTCGTGCTGTGACGTCACTCGGCAGATCAAAGGCCTGTTAAAGAACGCTTTGGCCGTTCCAAGCGAGCCGAGGAATGGTGACGCTATTTTCTGGAGAACTGATTGGTCAGTAGGTGGTGATGTCATACCTGTTTACCTTTAATCTAAAATTCTTCTAGGGAGGGAGACAGAGAAGATGGAAGTAAAGCTCCGAGCCTTGTTTCCCCCCCGACCGGTCCGTCCTGGTAATCCTTCCGTTTAAAGATGGCGGAGTATGCGAACCTTGTCCGAAGGGCTTTGGGGCAAATAGGAGGTCACGGAGGAGTCCGGGGCTTTTTACTCCAGCTGTTCAGGTCAGTTTAATAAGACGTGTGCTGCCCGTGTTTAGCCGCTGGAAGTGGAAGATAAATGTTAAATAACGCAGAAAAGAAGCGAGAGTTTGGAGAGCTAGCTGCAGTTAGCACGCTGTAAATGACTCTGGATCAGCTGCACATGAAGAAAAAGCTGTAAAATCCACTGAAAGGCTTTAGGAAATGAATGAAAGCGGTTGTTATAGGTCAGTTCAGTAGCTGTGACTGAAAAGCTGTTAAAACTTCAGGACTTTAAAGGTGATTTCGTCCCACAGATGCTACATGATGTTGTGTTTAGCTTAGTCCACACTGACCTGCAGGTTTGGGATAAATTAACTTCAGTCTTCCTGTTTTATTGGCAGAGTGAATGATGTGAAAACGGGCACATTGATTGGTGTCGATAAATATGGAAATAAATACTATGAGGACAAGACGCACTACTTCTTTGGTGAGTCGGGTTCATTTCAAATCCTTACAACACTGTAAACCACATAAGTTACTGTTTAACCTCTCAGCAACCACAAATCTGTTATCTGGCTTTACTTATCGTAACATTAGTAATCAGGGTCAGCGGTCATACGAAGGTGGGTATCAAATAAACCCAGGATTTATTAATCCAGCTCTGAGCTTGTTAACATTTCTTTATATTTTCTGTGTTCGTAATTCCATCAGTTTTGACTGAAATGCAGCTCAAACCATGACAGAGCCTCCACCGTGTTTTACACATGTCTGTAGACACTCACTGTTGTATTCATCTCTCCGTCGGAGTTGTTGTCACTGATTTTCAGTCCAGTTCTTTTGTAAGTTGGCACCTCAGCCTTTCCTTTTCTAAAGAATGGCTTCTTGACAGCCGCTCTTCCACTTCAGTGAACAGTAGATGGTCAGCTGAAGGACCAGATGCATCTCTCAGGTCCTGTGTCAGGTCTTTGCTGGATTTTTTACGCTTTCTTAAGGACATGAATTACAGATATTGTTCATCTGCTGTAGATGTTTTTTAGGCCACTTCTTCTTTTGTCTTCTATTTGTCCAGTTTCCTCAAATTTTTGAAGGACACACTGCACACCACGCTGAGATATATTTCAAGTTTTCAGCTAATAGCTCTTGGGGAATCACCTTGTTTTTGGAAAAATACTATTTTTTTGCCTGTCAAACTTTGACATTTTTCATAGATTCAACTAAAGAAATGGGAACAAATGTGTTTTTGTGACAGGCTGCTAGTAACAAAGTGCCTAAAGATGCAGTTTAAATTCTGGACTGAAACTGAGTGAAAAAGCAGCCAGTGTCCAAAGGCAAAATTTGAAAGACCTCCAGAAAGCCTGGAGAATGATCAAGACCACTTTCAAAAATTCTAAGAGTCTGGCTCCTTGGAAGCAAAATATAAAGAAATGAGGGTTGGCTCGAGACTTTTGCACAGTACTGTATATAAATAAATCTCTAAAGCCAGTCTGGGCAGCCAGAGCCAGTTGAAGTTGAGGTGTTTCAGGGCTCTGCTTCTGGGTGGAGACCTCAGAGCAGACCTAGGTCATGCTGGTTCGGGAACGCCTCAGTGTTCAGAGCTGAAGGAGGTGTTTGGGGAGAGGAAGGTCTGGTTGTCTCTGCTTAGACTGCTGCCCCCATGACCCAGACCAGGACCTATCTAGTGTTAAAGTTTTATCTCTTTATAAGCTCTTTATAGACTTTTTGTCTATTAGGAACCCCAAAATGGCAAAGTTTTTAACAGAACATCTGTAAAGCCCAAATAAATGAGACTTCAGCTGTATTGTTTCTAGCCCTAGATGGGTCTCCAGTGAGTGGGTGGCTGTTAAGAGGTTAAGTATAATTTAGGACATGCATTTAAATGCTCTTTGCAAGAAAATCCTTACTTGTGTTTGTGTTTTGGTAAATAGTCTTGTGTCTTTGTGTGATCAGGACGTCACCGCTGGGTGATCTACACCATGGAGATGAACGGGAAGAAGACGCTGTGGGAGGTGGACGGCAGCATGGTGCCAGCTGAATGGTGCGGCTTTTGTACTGAACTCAAATGGGGACGAGAATCAGTTAAAAAGCTGTATAAGAAATGTAGAAAACCAAGAAATGTACAGTTTGAATATTGGGAGGTGTATATACATTTCCTGTAATCCAAATTATGTCTATTATTTACTGTAAAAATAATGTTTTGTGGAAAAGAAACAACTAACATCAAATGACAGAGGAGTCTTTTGTTGACATTAGTTAAAAAAAATCTATTAAAAGTTAAGTAGAAATTAAAAGCTGCTGTTATTTAAGCCTCCCTCTGTCCTCATTTCCACTCTTCAGGCATCGCTGGCTGCACTGTATGACTGACGACCCCCCCACCACACATCCTCCGGAGCCCAAGAAGTTCCTGGCTGAGACCCACCAGTTCAACGTGAGTGGCACCTCGCAGCAGTACGTGCCCTACTCCACCACCCGCAAGAAGATCCACGAGTGGGTTCCCCCAAAAGCCGGCGCTCAGTGAGCTCTTTGTCTTCCACGCTGTACATTACGGTTCCTTTCCTGTATCCGTGTCGGAAATAAAACCTCTTTACAGATGATTGTGGTGGGAGGTGCAGTCCTTACGTGAAATGTTTTTGACTCTGTTCCTGAAAGTCTAGACATCTAAACACCTCCAGGGCACTCGCTTTTAAATAACATGTAAATAGTTTAATGGCTCAGTTCTGGTGATGTTTTACCAACAGGAATCTTAAAAGTCTGATGTATAAAACCTACAGTGTGTGTCTCATTTAAATCAAAGCTCCTTAAGCAACACAGACTGGTACTAATTACAATTAACAGGTAGTGGGCACTGCCTGGACCTCCGCAGTAGTAACCTATCCACATGTGGAACTGACCACATCCTGTTTTCCATATGAAGAGGTGACGGATAAAGGAGACTTAACCAAAAGGAAGCTTTTTCGATATATGAATTACAGGCCACTAAAACCCCTGGTTAATCTGTTTGTCCTTTGAGATGGATTCATATTATTTGTAATTACTGTGTGTTCTGTTTTAAGGCCCTGATGAAGGCCTGCATGCTGAACAACCACGCCACATTTAAAGTCCCTTAAATCACCTTTTTTTTCTCATTCTGATGCTCAGCTTGATCTTCAGCAGGTTGTCTTGACCATGTCTATATACCCAAATGCACTGAGTTGCTGCCATTTGACTTGTCGATTAGATATTTGCAATAATGAGCGGTTGAACAGGTGTACTTAATAAAGTGGCCAATGAGTGTAAACTCCAGTGTCTGACTTTGTGATCCAAAATGGCAAATTCACAGGCGTCATCATTAAAGGACTGAGCAAAGTAAAGCCATAAAAATAAAATCTGCTCACACAAATGAAAGTTTATCACAGTTTATGGCCTTTTCCTGTGAATTTAGAATTTTTACTTATTTTTTTTTTTTATCTGTGAGAAACTAAAGTGGGACTAAAACTCCAACATTGGGAAGGAAACCAAGAGCAGGACTGCATGAGTAAACTGGTCTTACTGTGCAGCCGGTGTGTCTGCGTGTGTGCGTGTTAATCAGTGCAGGATTATGCTGAGCTGGAGGAAAGTTGCAGCCTGCAGCACTTTACTCTGAGGTATGCAGAGATCCTCTCGATTGCGAGAAAGTGACTGAACAGAAAGCCACACTGATGGTGACTCCGTGCAGAGTCCCTGTGAAAGACCAGACCAGACCAGAGCTCTCAGCAGGACTGGACACTGACCGGTACGTGTGCTCAGTTGTTATTTATATTATCTGAATATTTGAGCATTTCCACTCCCGAATATGTTGCACCTTTGGGTGACATTCGCTGTGCAAAATTATCTGCAGCATTTGAGAACAGATGTCTGTTTGCATCATTTATTAACAATAAAATAAAAGTAGTTTTAATAGTTTTGAAGCCACTCTGGTCCAAGTATGAAGCTAAAAGGTGAGAAAGTAATTTTAAGAGAATGAAATGTTCATTTTTAGCTTTCTCTTTTTAACTTCATACCACAAATACTTTAAATGGGAGATATTGCTTTTGCAGAATAATTTTCTTAATAATAAAGATGTCATAATGATCTGAAAACTATCTGGTGTGAAAAGAAGAGAAAACTTCCCTGTTGACATAAGAAAATGTGTCAGCAGCAATAGACTGTAATTTTTAGGAATTTCTGTTTTATTTAAAACCTCTTTAAAATGTACTTTTTGGTCATTTTCTTTGTTCAGAAATGGTTTAAAACCTTCCAAAATTTAACTAAAGTGATGAGATTATGTACAAAACAGGCTGTCTCTTTGTGTAATACTAATTTGTTCCACAAGGTGATGCAGTGAGTCAAGGAAACCTTTATTTAACCAGGCAGCAGATGTGCGGCAAAAGGCAAAGCTTTTAGAGGAAACAGGGGTAGCTAAAAACAAGCTTATCCCAACTTGGATTGTGGTGGCAGCAGGCTAAGCAGGGTATTCAAGACATCCTTCCAGTTAAACTTTCCAGTTCCTGCTAGGGGATCCCGAGGCGTTCCCAGGTCAGACTACTGGGAGAAGGCGCCCAACTGGGGTCTCCTCCCAGTTGGGTGCCCAGAAAACCTTCAAAGGGAGGCGCCCAGAAAGCATCTTAACCAGATGCCCAGACCACCTCATCTGGGTCCTTACTACAAGCATGTGAAAGCATTAGCAGAGGGTAATTAATTTAAGTGTGAAATATATATATATATGAAATATATATTTTTATTTAACACGGCTGCAGGACAGCTAATTAAAAGTCAGGTATTTGGTGGTCTGTGAGAGACTTTAAAGCCAGCAGAAGGTGAAAAAATATCTAGTAACATTTCAGATGTGCAGATGATATTTAAAATGATCTTACATTTGTCTTTCAGTAGCTGAGACTTTGTTTTTATGTATATTTGTATTTTTTTAGGGATCGGGAGCTGTTAAATGAGGAGGCTCACTGTTTCATCACTTTTTGCTCAAGACGAAGAAGATCATTGCTGTGTAAGCTTTTCTGTAATACAGCTTAATGGCCAACAGGGGGTGTTGTTTCCTTTGAGTTGTGTTGTCTTGCTCGCTCTCTCAGTGCAAAATCAGACTCAAAAGGCTTTTTGCATCCTCTTGACTCAGCATTTCACCAAACAACAATCCTCTCTAGTATTTATTTTGACAGCTGAGGAGACTTTTCATCTAAATCTTTAAATTAATTAGGAACAAAGAGCCGGAAGTGCTTTGACATGATAATAAGGAGGCCTGAGTGGCATTTAATGTGCTCTTCAAGCTGACTTTTACATTTCTATTCAGTGAACGGTTCATTTGTTGCTCATCTGTTATCCCTACATCTCACGTTAGCTGATAGCTATTGTCTGATTCATCTTCTGCAAATGGAGCAGATAATCCTGTCTCTGCCTTTGTGTTTGCTGATGCAGCGTTACGCTGAAGTGGCAGCTGGTAGAAACACCACCAGAGAGAGGCTAAAGAGGGTCATCTTAACATCGAGACACCCTCCTTCCTCTTTATCACCCCTCCTGCCAGCTATCATAACTCTTAGAGTATCCACGGCGTCACGCCTCGTCTTCATCGATTCTCTTTACCATCCTTTTGCCCCTCTCTCCCTCCCCGTCCTCTCCTCTTGCATCATTCATGCCTGACTTCCTCCCACGAGGGGGTTTGACTCCTAGAGGAGCACGCGAGAGCCTTAATGAGTATTTTTCTTCTTTTAAAAAAAATCTCTAATTCTCCAAATGTTAGTTCGGCTTAGTGGGTCAGAGTCATTGCCTCGGGTCTTTGATTTTTTTTTTTAGGCCTCCCCTCTCCTCTGGCTTTTAAAATGTCCCAGTTCTGCCCACTTTCCATGAATGCTACTGCACACACAAAGGAGAAATTCAAAACTCAACTGAGGAAAAAAATCAAGTTGTTTTAAATTTCCTCCTCGTTAATGTTTCTGCCCTGCAGCCCCGGAGAGATCACCTGTTATTCAGTGACATCCCCTCCTTTGGTTTTCTGTAGCCGGAGCACAATTCCTTTTCTCTATGTTCCTCATTTGTGTTTGCTCTGGAAAAGCACAGATCTGTTATTGCTGCATGTCTACTATTGTTTTTAATTATATGAGTATTTCTTGGTATAATTTGTAGGTGGTGTGGTTCTTCCAAGAGTTTCTTGATGCATGCTCAATAATCCAGCTAAAAGATTCCCAAAAAGCTGAATCTGTTCATCTGGACGTAGTGTTTTTAGTGGGAGACTGAAGAAGTCACCAGGAGGTGACGAAAAAGATTCAGCTTTTTGGGATTCTTCCAAGAGTGTTTGCACCTGAAATTCAAATCTGAG
This sequence comes from Heterochromis multidens, assembly GCA_015108495.1. Lineage (NCBI taxonomy): Eukaryota > Metazoa > Chordata > Actinopteri > Cichliformes > Cichlidae > Heterochromis > Heterochromis multidens. Next base: position 11,728 of record VUQS01031749.1, on the reverse strand, counting down.
TACGTCATGTTGAAGGATGTCTCAGTTCCTAAAATGCACCTGAAGGAGAGGCCGGAGAAGTTTTAATTGAGGATGAATGTCAGGGTTTAACAAAAGTTCCTTAGCAGACCCAAATGCAGGGCTTCACATAGGGATACAGGCATCAGAGTAAATAATTAACTTAAGGAAACTTAGCAGAAAGCACTGCAGGTGGTCTGCAGAATATTGCAAATGGACACCATCAGAAAAATAACAAAACTCCAAAACAAGAGAGCAGGAAAATGAAGTTAATGGCACAGGAGACTAGAGCAGAGAGTTAGGGAAGGCCAACAGACAACCTGACAAGAGAAGAGGAAAGACTATATCCTTCTTATCCAGGAAAGACCCCACCTTTCGCCCTATGACAGATGGGATAAGCTTCCTGACCCTGAACTGGATAAGAAAATGGATGGATGGACAAAGGAGAGATGCAAGGAAAAGCAGTTACCAAAATAATACTTACCTTCCTCTAGTAGATATGACCACTCTCACTGACATCACACAGAGCCAAGAGTTGAAAAAAGTGTCTGAAATTGAGCACTTGGAGCAACCTGACCTCATTATTTGAAATGCTTCGTCTTGAATTCTCTATTCGCCCGTAAGCACTCCGATGGATGCATCAGTGGCAACTCAGGGTTCAGTATTTTACCCTTTGACATGCAAGTTGTAAGAGTCAGGGATCAAACCACTGACCGCCTACTTGGTAGATGGCCCACTCTTCCTCCTGGGTCACAGCCACCCCCTGGCTGTGCATATATAAGAATAATAGGTCTCCTTTAATGGTTGCGTTGGCAGCACACCACTTGAAAACTATTTTGCTCTGCCTGAAAAAAAATGTGGTTGGTGGTTGTGTGTCGTGACCTCAATCACTAGTTTCTGAGACGTGTGAAACCACAGGTCCAGGTTTTTTTCAAATAAAGAAAAATGGTTCATATTTGCTGGAGGACATTGTGTTCTAAATGGTGACATTGCCAAAATAAATATAACTGCTGAACAACTGGATGCAGTGCTGGAGGTTCTGTTTCCAGCTGCAGATTAATGATTAATTTTGTGATCTACTGAGTAGTTTTAGTAGAAATGACTGTGTCTTTCATAGTAATTAAGCAGCATGCCACCCAGTGAAACCTGGTTCATTATAATAGCAGTAGAGCTTCACAGACACAGTGGAATAAGAGATTAAATTAACAGGTATTTGTATCGTGTTGTACTGCAGTGCAGTGGCTTCATCATGGTGTTGTGGGTAACATTATATGTGAAAGGTCCCATAAAACCTGTGCCAAATCAAACATGCAGATCCATCTGCTGTGGCGACCCCTTGGGGAATAAAAGAGATCATTTGTAAACTGGTGCCGTCAAATTAGCCAAAGTGCCAAAAACCGCAGTTCCTCTAGTGGCCACTTGAGGCTTGCTCCAGAAGTGAGTCAGTCCCCATAGACTCCCATGTTAACATGGCCAACTTTACAGCAGAAAGAAACATGTTTACAGCCTGGTACATAAAAACGATTTTGGCCTCTGTGGATAGTTTCCCTCTTCATAAGGACTCTGCTGTGGGTGAATTTTTTTAATACCTCCTCTACCTGGATACTGGAGTTAACTGACAGGCGCATCGACACAGACACAAATTACCTGACTAATATGTTTGTACTCAAGTTTTGGTGAAATTCTAGCATTTTATCAGTCTGTTGCTTAGCACTAATTAGCAGATATGAATGTCTCTGTGTCATGTCTGGGCTAAAAGCAGAATCAAAGAGCAGTAAAGATCTCAGTGAAGAAAGGTAACTGACTGTGAGGACCAGAACGGAGTTACAAAAAGTTTTAAAGAGAGCCTGATTACCACCACCACAATCTTGATGAGGTAACTCAGATCAGGTGTGTGAGGAAAAACCCAGGAAGTCAGTCAGCGAGAGACGCACACGAGAGACGCTCACAACTCCCAAACCTCTGGGTGACATCATGGTGGCTACATCCATCTTTTATGCTGTCTATGGTCGTAAATCTTCACTGAACCAATTAGCATGCATGCAAATAAATATTTTAGATGTTAGCACCATTTGCTTCTATTCATTGAGCGCTAGGTAACTGTACCTTCAGCTGAATTGCAGCCAATATCCGCGCAATATGGGAAGAGGAATGGCTGTCTTTGATTGGCTCATAGCTGAGCCTTTAAAATGTGGAGTCCAAAACCAGTGGGTAATATCAGGGTGGTTACACTCACCTTTTACAGGTTTACAGTGAGGAAAAATATCGCCAGCTCTATCCTTTAAAGGAATTCATAAGGATATTGAGGTTTGCAGCACTGAGACATTAACTGGCAGTTTAAAAAAAAAAAATTACTTACTCTTCAGTGGAATTGTTAATAATAATAAAGAGCTAAAATAATGTTTGTTTATTATGCTTTACGACCCTTCTCCCTGATTCCTGCTGGTAATGTTTGAGTGGGAGTGGGTGCAAAGTCCAACCTTGAAGTTGGCCAGATAAACACACACACACACACACACACACAGTGATAGCATTGCTGTCAGAGTCTCTGTCCTGTAGAGTGCATTCACCCCTCAGGGAGCGAGTCTGGCAGGAGATTCCTGCATTAACGCAGCATTCCCACACTCATTCATTTCCTTAAATCTCTCCCCGTCTGCCCTCTCTCCAAGACTGTTGCTATCTCAGTCCCTCCTCATCTCTCAGTCCTCTGCCTCTTCCCTCCTGACTGGCAGCGGAGAGCAAAGTGTGTCCCAGCCAGTGGAGGGTGGCCGATGAGGATCAGGAAAATTCCTACTCGGGCTCCCTCATGCCTTTTAAGGTGGTCTTTCCCCTGAAAGGCACAAGTGTGTGAGAAGGGTATAAGAACAGGGTAGCTCAGGAGGAGTGAGTGCAGTGCCGATTAGGATCTGAGAGCGTGGAGGTCTGACAGCCGCTGAGACAGGAAGCACTAGATTTCACAATAAGACAGTTGCATTGCACACCGAAGTAGACAGACAAGCACACGCACTCCTGCCTCCTCTTAGAGGGGAGTCCTAAAACTTCAAAGAGCCAGACAGAGCTCTGTGATGATTTCAGTGGTCTCTGGAAACCAGTGTGGCATGCACTTTGACCTCAGGCTGTGAGGAAGAGAAGACATGAGGAAGAACTACAGCGATATTCCACTCATCTATGTCACAGAGGTAGCATTTGCACTTGATTGCACTCTAAAATCTGACTAAATGTTGTTGATCTTGTTGTTGGCTTGATGTCACAGATAAATAAGTTGCTTCTTTTTTTCTTTAAGTGAAATCACCTGCAGTCACATGTGGGCTTGATATTCACAGCAGCTGAATCACACAAAGAGAAAAGGATTCATTTATGAATGAAATGTGCTCTGTTGTATAGTAAGAACTTGATTTTCCTGGAGGCTGGGGAAGACTTTATGCTCTGATTAGATAGTAAGTTTTAAAAACAGGACTTCAAAGAACATTTTTTGATCTTATGTTGTGTTGTTTATGCGATTTAATGGGTGTTTGAAGCCGTAGATAACCGAGGAAGTTGATTTTTAACAGTCTGAGGTTGAGTCAGACAAGTTTCACCATGTTTCTTTCTGAGCGTTGATGTGTGATTGGCCTTTGGAGCTTGAATAACATCTAAGGAATGCCTACAGCAAAACATAGGTCATGCACACCTATCAAACTGCCGGGGATGTTTTTATTTTCTCTTTCTTTCTCAGTTGTTCTAAGAAAGTCACCCGTGAAGTTTTTTCCGTTCTGCTTCTCGAGCAGGAGGTCATGTTTCTGTTCCTCCTGTCTCTATCTGTCCATCACAATCTCAGCTGCTCTATCAAAATGTCCGGTTGCTGAACTCTGTGGCTGAGAGAAAAGCTCATGCCTAGACAGCCCCTGCGCTCTCGGCTGCCTTTATTGTGCTGACACTGTGCATTTTATGTGTGCACATGCATTATGTGCCTCGGTGTGCCAGTATATGCACAACAAAATGCCTTTAAAAAAAATTATCTTACATAACCGCTTCCACGACAATGAGGCTCTTCCTGTCCTGTCAGGCTAACAGCCTCCGTCAGATGACAAACAAGGAAACAGTAGAGGGAAGAAGCAGCCGGCTGTTTGTTTTTATCTCTCCTCAGAGTGTTTTCACCCTCCTCGAGGTATCAGTGCTGCAAAAACCTACAGCAACAAGTCTATAATCAGCTGTCACCAGTGTTTTATGCATACCTGATATGTTGTCAAACCTGCTGTGTACAGTATGTGTGCAAAGCCTGAGAAATGTAGACACTTCCACCTGTTTACCATGGTAACCAGCAGTGTCTCACAGCATTGAAGACCTTCATCTGAGCTCGGCTTTCATCTTCCTCCTGCTCTCTCGTGTTTACCCCATGACAGAGGGAACATCTCAAAGGACAGTGAGAAGTGTCTTCTCAACTTTTATCCTCATGTGCACTTAAAGCAACACTATGTCGTTTTTTTTGAAGGGGGGGCAACAGCACCCTCTGTGGCCAAATGTGGTAATTACAGGAAGTCTTGTGTGATTGTCCAGAATGAATGGAGAATAGAGCTGTATGAATTTTGTGGGGGTTTCATTCTGATTAATTTTCAATAGAAAGGATTGAAACAATAGATACAGTTTAATTTTTTAGTTTTTAATGGTTTTTGTAGTAGAGATCATTTTAGCTGTAGTAGAATACCTTTCTCTAAGTATTAAGGACATCACTTCACAGGCATTAAAGGTGCAGCAGAAGAAAATTTCTAGCAGCAGCCTCCTGATAGCATCACCTTCAACCACCAACTAGCTGCTTCTCTCTTGTGGTTTGACTACACTTGAATCATTTGTTTTAGTTACCATTTCTAGAGGGTTGCAATCAAAGAAGTACGTCATGTCTGAAACCCCTTGACCCACCAATCATTTTACAGTCATGGTAAAAAGTAGTACACCCTCTGTCAAGTCTAAGGTTTTAAATATCAGGACATAATTTTAAAAATGATCTGGTCCTTATCAGGGCTCAAAACTTGGTAAACACAACCTGAAATGAACAAAAACACAAGACATATTACACTGTGCCATTATTTATTCAACAAAAATTAAACCAAAATGTAGAAGTAGTGAGTGAATAAGCACACCCTATGATTCAGTAGCTTGTAGAACCACCTTTAGCTGTAATAACTTGAAGTAATTGTTTTCTGTATGACTTTATCAGTTTCTCACATCGTTGTGGAGGAATTTTAGCCCACTCTTCTTTACAGTGTTGCTTCAGTTCATTGAGGTTTGCAGGCATTTGTTTATGCACAGCTCTTTTAAGGTCCAACCACAGCATTTCAGTCAGGTTGAGGTCTGAACTTTGACTGGGCCATTGCACTACCTTGATTCTTTTCTTTTGCAGCCATTCTGTTGTAGATTTGCTTGGGATCGTTGTCCTGTTGCGTGACCTAATTAAGCTGAATCTTTAGCTGTTGGACAGAAGGCCTCATATTTGATTCTAGAATACTTTACGAAGGAGTTTATGGTCGACTCAATGACTGCAAGGTGCCCAGGTCCTGTGGCTGCGAAACAAGCCCATATTATCACCCCTTCACCACCGTGCTTACTGTTGGTATGAGGTATTTGTCCTGATATGCTGACATGGAGCTGTGCAAACATCTCCAGTTCGGTCTCGTATCGTCTTGTTCCAGAAGTCTTGTGGTTTGTTCAGATGCAAGAGAGCGAAGAGGCTTTTACCTGGAAACCCTTCCAAAAACAAGGGTTACTATGCATTTAAGTAAAACAGGTCAGCGTATAGTTAAAGAAAAGAGTCTGTTACGTTACCTAACAGAAATCTATACATTTTTAGCCATTTGATAACACTTGAATAAATCTCAAACTCAAATTAAAGTACTTAAGCTTGAGTAAATTAAACCCCACATAAAAAATGGCTAAAAATATTTATCACGGTCCTGGCGAAAGCTGAAGGCTGTGCACCCAATTTTTTATATATTGGCGCCCCATAGATGCCAATATGTGAGATGTTCTTAGATTAATGGAAAGAAGTGCACGTCCAAAAGTGTTAAGCATGGCAGTACCATTACATACATTACCAGATAACTACAAAAGCATGCAGCGCTGCAGTGTTTTTCAGATGCACTTGTTTTGTGTGTCGTTTCCAAAAATATGAAGTCAGTCAGTCAGACAGGCAGGAAGGCATGGACGGCAGCACTGAGGAGAAAAGACTTTGAGCCAAATGACTATTCAGCCGTCTGCGGCTGTCATTATAATTCAGGAGACTTTGACCGGACTGCACAGGCACTTTGTTTGTGTTTCCTGACCATCTTTGCAAAGTCACTGCCATCGGAAATTGTTTCTAAATAAATTATATAAAATTTTAAACCAACCAAGAATATAAATATTTAGTTATATTCGAGTGCCAAGCACTTCCAGATTGAAAGAGTGCAAGGATGCATTTTTAATTTAACCCATAATGGACAGACCTCCTGCCTCCAGACATACATGCATTTAAACGACCAATACGGCAGCTGCATGTTGCATATCTGTGTGTATATGAATATGCATACTGTGTGCACACAGTCCCACCACTTCTAAAAAAAATCACACTCATGTAGGGACTGTACTCTGTTAGCCTCTGGACTACACCTAAACCTCAAAATTGGCCCCAAAACACCCTGTAATAGCAGGCTGTAACCCTCCCTGTGTATGATGTAATGAAGTAAATTCACCTGATGGCCTCAGGGGTGTGTTCTTTCGCCCCTTTTATTTATATAAGCCAATACATAAGGCACCATATTTTTAGGTTCACAGATGACTCAGTGATTGTGTTTCTTCTAAGCAGGGAAGACCCTGTGGGGGCTTCAGAGTGGGGTAGTTGCCCTTCTTGGATATTAATGCAGCAAAAATGAAAGAGATGCTCATAGATTTTAGGAAGAAATCTACGACTCTCTTGCCTGTGGTAAAAATTCACAAGGCTGTTGAGTTTGAGCAGTAGTATAAATACCTTCACACTGTACTTGTTGGCAAGCTGACCTTTGAGCTTCAGGTGGTTCTTTGAGGTTTTTATGATGACGACGCCTTCATGAGATTGTTTTATTGTTGTTTTAACCTCAAAAACAAAAACAGGCTTGCAGCAAAATTGCAGTTGTGACCCTGATTGACCTTCCTCTTCTGTATCAGCTTAGGCCCAGTCAATCCTGGCTGATCCTAGCCGCGATCATGTGTAAGAAGTTCAAGCTGCACCCATCTGGCTGCAGATACAGCATGCCAACATGCAGGACAAATAGACTGGCCACTGGCCTTCTAAACAACTCACTGTGATTTTTTTTATGTCTGCACTAATTGCCCCTTGATTCTCCTGATGACATCCACAATTAGCCTTATGTTTGCCATCTGTGGGCAACCGAAACTTTATGATTCAACTTCATGTAGAGAGAGCTTGGAAAAAGTGAGCAAAATCATGGGACCTCCAAGTAAGCTGTGAAAATAGTTTCCTTCCTGTTGGCTGTTTGATGGGAAATCTTACCTGATCCGTCTGAAAGCAGGCTGGGAATGAAAGAAGAGCCACTGTCACTATTACAAGTCAGTCTAACTTCAAAGTGTTTTTGAAGCTGTTATTTTAAAATAAATTAGGTAGTTCCATAATGTTGCCTTGAAATGACGCAATGTGGGGACATCACCTCTACAAGGAGGTTAGTTTAGGTTAACAGATATGAAAATGTAGCCACAACTCTTGAGTTCAGTTTAATGTCCTGAAGATTACATTTATGATTTGAATTTAAAAAAAAAAAGGCCAAAGAACTGAAGGACAGATGAATGCTTTGGCGTCTTCACACTTTGACTGTTTTAATTCGTTATACTCTTGCCGTAATGATGTTTCTAGCACATGCCACCTGGAACAAATTTGGTTTGTCCTGAAGGACAAGCTGAAGGTTTTTGGCATAATTTAGTTCTGCTTTCTCCTCAGAAAATATCCACACTCTATCACATACAACTATCTCTTATCAAAGTATTTTATTTTTTGCTCTGAAGTTTAATGTTGTTGGATGCATTCCTTTTATTCAATTTTATTTATAGCCTTTATTTGGCAGGATAGTGCGGAGAGTAGACAAGAAAGCAAGGAAAAAGTAGGGGAATTAGACACAGGAAATGGTCCGGGCAGACTTGAATCCAGGCCCCTGGAGCAAGGACTCCAACCTTTGGTATATGGGTCGCCACCTCAACCAGATGAGCTTGTGATGTCCTTCTTAGTCCATTCATCCATCCATCCATTTTCTGCTGCTTATCTGGGTCCGCGTCACGGGGCATCAGTCTAGGCAGAGACACCCAGATCTCCCTCCACCTCTTCTGGGGGGGACACCAAGGTATTTCCAAGCCAGGTGAGAGGTGTAATCTCTCCAGTGTGTCCTGGGTCTGCCCCAGGTCCTCCTCCTGATGGGATATGCCCGGAACATCTCGCCTAGGAGGCACCTGGGAGGAATCCTGGTCAGATCCATGAAATACCACCTTATTGTGGTGGAAGGGTTTGTGTGTCCTAGTGATCCTAGGAGCAATGTTGTCGGGGGGGCAATTTGCCCCTGGTAGGGTCTCTCAAGGCAAACTGGTTCCAGGTGAAGGGACCCCACCAGGATCAGCCCTGCTGATGTCCCACCATCTGCAGGATGGTCCATAGGGGTCAGAGTGGTAGAAGGTGGTCCAATCCCTGGCTGCTGAAACTGGCTTTGGGTGTTTCTTAGTGTTTAGCTTTTTCGCCATGTATTTGACACTTGTCTTTGTCCCCAGTTCATCTGCTTCTCTGCCTCTGAGTCCCTCACTTTTTTCCATGTGTGTCATTTCCCAGTAAGCCGTCTGCATAAATCTAGTCCTATCCCACCCTCAGTCTTTTATAAGTCCATCAGGTTGCTCTTCTTGTGGCCCTTGTAGGATCCTTTTTTATTTTAACTAGCTTTTTAGATTGAATATATTTCACAACTTTTTGTTTGCCAGTGCTGCCTCAGTGCATTTGGGTCGTGTCTCATGTGGAATCATAACATCTCTATATCTCATGAGGTAACTGAAAGTTAAAAAATACACTGACTAATCAGGAAATATTAAACATGACTTTATTTAGGTTATATCCAGTATGTTAAAGTTCAAATAACTTCCTTTAATTGGTCTGCATTTCCTGTGAATCTGCTTCCCCTTTTGTACATGTAACATGAAGTAAGATGCCCAATCAGCACAAATTTAAGCCAAAATGGAAATAAGTTCTTTATATATGATAACAATCATGACTATGCTGCATCTCCTGCACCTCTGTATTGTTCTATATACACATGCTCCACTAGTTATGATGTCATTAAATCGAAGTGAACACATGGACTGAACAACCGTCACTTCTGCTGTCTTTTAAAAATGAAAAATATATAAAACATACCATTGAAATCATTTAAAAGATTCTGTAATGAGATAAGTAATTATTAACGGGACCAGTCGCACTAATGGGGGGGAAAGGGCATGCTGTAGAACAAAATAAACTTCTTATCTATTTTGATATTTCATGTTTGCGTTTGCTTCCAGTCCCATTATGACTCAGATTTTCCTCTCACGCTAATTACGTTCTACTTTTGCATCCAGACATTTTTAAAGAGTTTGTTCAGCGAGCCTGCAATGAAGTGAATAAAAGCCCACATCTTCACCATTACTGCTGCTATTAAACATTACTCACAATCTCACATCTGTTTCTGGGTGCCTGGAAACTGTCGGGCCTCATGATATAAATTTCTGAGAATGCCCGTTGCTCCACTAACTGCTTGCTGTGCTTACAAGCCAGTACGAGTTCAGGAACTGAATTCATTAAAGAAATAAAATGCACAGCCTCGAGGTGAAGCAGCCGAGGGTTAAATGTCTGTGAGAGTCCAAGTAAAGAGAGTTTTTGTGCATTTAAGCTTGTGTGTCTTCACCTTTGACTGCTACACTGTTAATGACTACAACTATTTTTTTTATTTTAATCCCTAAAAACACTTACAAGAGTCCCATTAGCCTCAAGTGCACAGTAGTGTAGAAAGTGTTAACAAGCTAAACTAGGATGATGCTATAGGCCAAGGGGAAGGTGTAGGAGTGGTGCCAATACCAGGAGAAGGATCATAAATAATGAGATTTATTAAAAATAGCACTGAATAAGAACAACAAACAGATAATTAATTATCATTTTAAGTTTTATCTGCGTCAAGATGATGAATGTGGATTTAATATTACCCCATGTTTTTTAGTTTTAGGGATGGAGCTTTTTAGATGCAGAATGCAGGTAACGTTATAGCATGTAGTACACAATGAAGTTTTATAGTTTCTTTGCTGAAAACTAAAATTCCTTTTCACATCCAGCACATGGAGCAAAGTCGTTAATTTAAATTCATGTTTACATCACAATGATAAATGCAAGTCTAATATTATCTCACTTTTAGCTCCAGTTTTCGTCTCCACCAACTGATGAAGAAAATGTCTCGCTTTCTTAGAAAGAAAGTACACCCTCTTTCATATCTAAGATTTTACATATCAGGACATAATAAACATAATCTGGTCCTTAGCAGGTCTCAGAATGAGGTAAATGCAACCTCAGATGAGCTACAAAGGATGACATATTACACTGCCATTATTAATTTCACAAAAATTAAGCCAAAATGCAGAAGCTGTGTATGAAAAACTAAGTACATCCTTACTCCTTCCACTGGAATAAGAGGTCAAGGAGCAGCCAGGTGCTGCTAATCAAATGCATTTGATTAATGGATCATCAAAAAGTGTGAGAATCTCTGTAAAAGCAGAAGATTTGGCAGTTTGGTGTCTGGAGCATTCAGGTGTGTTAACACAATGCCAAGGAGGAAAGACATCAGCAGTGATCTTAGAGATGCAATTGTTGCTGCCCTTCAGTCTGGGAAGGGTTATAAGGCCATTTCCAAACAAGTCCATCATTCTACAGTAAGAAAGATTATTCACAAGTGGAAAACGTTTAAGGTGATTCCCAATCTTCTCAGGAGTGGTGCTACAATTGTCCAGCGAGTGTCTTACCTCTAATATAACCCTCACTAATATAACCAGGAGACAGGCAGCAGACATACACAAACTGAACGTGGCCTCATCACTCGCATGTGTCTCCCGGGCAGCATCACACTGATTAGACTGGAGCTGTTTGTGTTTCACTCTCCTGATGATAATGACCTTCACTGATGAGCATTTTTTTCAAGCTACTTCCTCTGCAGCCTCTGATTTTGTACGCACACACACTAACGTAAGGCACCGTCCGATAGTCACCATCCATTACTCATCATCTTTTCTGCTCATGCAATGCTCAATTTATCGCCATGGTAACAAGCAATGTTGTTAGCAGCCTCTTACTGATGATCATTTGGCTCCAGCTGTGTGTCAGCACACATTCAGAAACACGTATAGTGACAAATTAGAAGAAAAACTTAAACCCTTGACCCCTACAGTGACGAGAGCCTTTGATAGCCACGTCACCTGCTCAGTTTCTATAATAACAAACCGAAATTTGCACATTTATACCAGGATTTAACTACAAGACAACCAACTATATTCTAAAAATAATTACCTAATATAAGAAAGAAGGTTATGTTCTGTTTTCACCTGTTACTGTCAGCTGTACAATCCATTATCAGTTCTATTTATGAAAGCCACAAGTGTGTGTGTGTTTAATTTGGCATTAAAGTGTGAGAGGCATTTCCTGTCCTCATGTTTGAACATGAATGGTGGATATGAGTAG